>BMAW01029501.1:158929-186132 GCA_019974015.1 Nephila pilipes | reverse complement strand
CTGGTATAGCTGGATTTCAGTTACGTATTGCTGTTGCAATTCAGATGAATGCATTGTTCAATACTTCAGACAAAGTGCAGGCTGTATTTAAGAAAGTAAAACATAACAAAAGAAGTAAAACTGGATAAGTTAAGTATTTGATTACATTCAGATGGATTCAATTTGATTTATAGCCCTGATGTTGTACTGGGACATGCGAATTTTTCAAGGATTTTCTGCAAAAATACAAGGACCGTTGCGGCCATTGTGATCCTTTACATGAAGACGGTGAAATTGCGTCAGTCTTCATAGCTTATAAGATGTTATTCTGAATGACAAATTAATTTCGAACATTTTAAAAACTGTTACGAAACTTTTAATCATCTTTAAGTGATGAAAAAAAAAAAAAAAAAAATAACATTATTTAAGCTTTTAGAATGTTTATTATACACATCAATATAACAATAATATTCTTATTGATATAAGAATGTATTATATTTTGAATCATTAACAAATTCATTAAAATGGGGTAATTAATTTATTATCTAACATGGTGCTTTAATTAGATTATGAAAAAAATCTAATTAAATTGCAACAAATCAAAAACTAAAATGTGTTATAAAAATCCAAAAATTCTAATGATTATTTAAACCGTAGAAAGACACTTTTTCTTATCATTCCTCGTCTCTTTGAAAGGCAATATTTTCATTATCCTACAAGGAAATTATTTTTGACAAAAAAAAAAATTACCAACAATTTTCAGAATTGAAATTCCTAAACATAATAATTTTTAATTAAATGAAATAATCTCTGGTTTTCTCTAAAAATAACGATAATATGTTGTCCTCTAAACCTGAATTTTCCCAAGTATTTGGTACCGGTAGGAATCTCCCCGGGTATGTTTTTAACTCTCTTATTCTTTTGACATATAATTAAATGTACGAGCATATGGAAAATGACCAAACCGGTTTACATTAGTTCGAAGGTTGAATTTTGTCTAATATATATATATATGTACGTATTAAATATTTCCTTTTTTCAACCTCTTAAATTCTGACTTGAAATATTCGGAATTTTAGATTTTATGTGTATTATGTATTTTGGCCAAATATCCCGCTTTGTGGTGGAAAACAAAACCAATGCTCAAGCAAGTCCTCTCTCCCCTTCTCACTGAAGAAAGTTTTCACTTTTCTCATCAGTAATTATTCTATAAACTAAGAAGAAGAAAATAAGGCGTAAAAAAGTGCCCAAATAAATTTTCAGTTACTGTTGCTATCATTAAATTTTTTTTTTTAAAAAAAACACGGAATGTTATATCACGTAATTAACCAAAAGCATGTAATGATTAAAATTTTACAATTCTCTGATATTTCATGTTTTGAAGTTTGAGTGAGTTGTATACAGTTTTTGTGGAATTATGTTATTAAAAATAAATATATTATTTTATTATAAATCATTTTTGTGATTTCTTTGTCAACTATTCAGACATTCAATAAATATAATAAAGGTATTAGTCACAATATATAATTTTATGTAATATTCTATGTTGTTCCGAAAAAAGAAATAAGATTTTATGTAATAAATATTCATAAGTTTGTTATGAATATTTTCTCCCCTTTCATAGTACTGACTCTTAAACAACTATTCAGCTATGGAATATTTAAAAGTTTAAAAAAAAAGTCCCGGAAAAATAAAATTCCGCTAGATTAGTAAGACTGGAAGATAAAAATAAGAAATTTTGGAATTTTTCAGATACTTTTTTTTAGGTCAATAAGACCTGGAGCTATAAATTATTTGCAATAATAACAAAAACAACCTTGTTCGTCAGAAATATACCAGCATAAACATAAACATGTATGCCAAAAAACTTTAAACATTCTATTTTTTTTCAAAATAAATAAATAAATAAAAAAATAAACAGCGTTTATTGATTGATATAATAAAAATTATATTTTAATTTATTAGTTGTGATAATGTGACGCATTTGTGTTAAAGTTTTCTTGTGGTAATTTATATAGGCCTGCTTATTTTTTTACTTTAAAAGTGCTTTCATGGAACCCATCCCTATGTCCTTATTAAAGGTAATAAAAAAAAAAGTCAAATAGACAAAAGAAAATGCTGAATTTTTCTAAAAAAATTATTAATAGTGTTTTTAACCTGAATGCTTTTTTTTATTATAAAATACTCAGGTTGGCTTTGCGAAAAGATTTGAATATATAGTTTAAAAACTTTAATTTGAAACTCTGAAAATATTATCTACATAATGGCGAATTTTGCCTTTGCATTTACTAGGCTTTAATAAATGACTATTATATTAAAAATCAGTTCGAAAAGTTAAAAGTAGTGTGTAATTTATTTTTCCATAACATTTCAACTATACTAAGGAAATAAGAGTACATGGATTTCACAAATAAATACATGACAAAAAATAATTACAAAGATTTAATTTTGTAACGAATATATCACATGTGCAATTTTCTTAGTTTAGATATAGCTGTCCAAAGATACAAGACACTTATTTCCCAATATATTTTTGGCTATGATAAATAAAGTAAGTCTTGTTGAAGAATAAATTTGTTTAGACGTTTTCTGTTGTTATTACTGAAAAGAGCAGGGCTTGTATAGAAAAAGGAATATCTTTGTTTTACAAAATACATTCTTTGTCCTACTGACTACCTTAAATCTCTGAAGAAGCAATTCTGAATGACGAATTTAATTTGTTAATATATTTTAATTTTATTTTTAAAAATTACCAGAGTACACACCCACCACACACACACACACACATACTATATATATATATATATATATATATATATAATTTTCTTTTTTAAAACTTTTCAGATAAATTTTTTTTACAATTTTTAATGTTATTTTAGATACCAGGAAGGTAAATCAATAAAAGTTAGAATTTTCAATTCTTAGGTATTTTTTTTTAAAAAAAAATAGTTGCTGTAAATGAGTTGCTCTTTAGATTTTGAAAGATACTAAAATTAATGCATGCACTGAAATTAATGCTAACAGAGCATTATATAAACAGGTAAGCCACATTAACTATATAGTTAAAAAGACTTCACACGACGATATAAAGCTAATCTTTTAAATTAAAACATCATGTTTTGAGCAGCTTTTGTAAAACAGGATCGTAGATTGTTTAAAGCTAAAACTTACATTTGTTAATCATAATTTCTCTCCAACGAGGTTATTTGGGAGAGGTGAAGTAATCTTAATAAAATTCAACTCAGTTAAAAATATAGAATATGCAACTAAATTGATTCATCACGATTAAATAACAATATTCATTCACGATTCAACAACGATATTTATCTCAAGAGGCCAAGTAAACTCAATGTAAAAAGAACTGCTTCTCTTTCTAGCCTTTTGTATTATTATTGGACTTGATTACATTTTTTATTTGGGAACTTAAAGTATTTTATTTCGTTTGAAGAACTCAATTTAATTATTTTTTCAATTTAATTTTGTTCGGAGTGCATTAATATAGCTCAAGTTCTTATTAATTTTTATATATCGTAGTAATTATGTAACCCACACTTACAATTTTCAGTTGTATTTTGAAACATGAAATCTGGATATAAATTTTAATTATCTTTTTACAAAGTTTTTGAATTTTTTTTGAATATTTAGTAATCTTTTTAATAGTCTATTCTTTGTATTAATGCTCGTCCTAAAATGCTTTTTCAATTAAAGCATTTTCTTATGAATAAAAAATTGTAATGTAGTTTTTCTTTTCTGATCCTTTTTCGTATTATTTTTCTGGTTTTGATACTGTTATCTATTTACGAATGCTTTTGAGGCTGTTAATCAGAATGTGTATTTTGTATTCCAAATTTATCTCTCAGTAATAATTAATCAGAATAATTCTAGTTTTATGTCAACAAACTCTAAATTATTGTGAAAATAGCAAAAACTAATGTTAGTGTTCCTTTAAGATACAATTGAACTCCGTTATAGAGTACCGTACTGGGCTCAATAAAAAGTTCACATTATATCCAATTTTATTTTTAGTATAGGTGGTGGTTTTGTTGGAAACAATCCCTGTGATAATACACACTTTGCCAATAAAAAAATTATATATATATGTGTGTGTATGTGTGTGTGTGTTTATATCTGAAGTTAATATTTAAGTAATTATTGATTATGCTAAAATGGCAAAATGTCTGTTCAGTCCGAAGCGTTCGTATGGGTTTGATAACAGTGGCTGAAGATAAAATGAGGGGTGAACTTAGATTATGCCTCTGTGGTCCATCCCTTTGTTATTTCGATTTTTCAAAGAGTTTTTTAAAGCGTGAGGGTTCTGTAGTGAACCACTGGTCTCATAGCAATGGTGGGGATGATGAGTGAGGGTGGAAAGACTAGTACTGTTAGTCAAATAGTGAACGCTGGTTGATTCCCAGAAATTGCGGAGAGTATAGAAAGAGTAGGATTTCGAACAAAGATTTAGTGATGCTGTCTTTCAGGATCGTAATATTATGTTTAAATTACTTTCGAAAAAAGGGAGAAAAATCTTAGGAACGAAAATTTCTGATCTCTATAAGCGAACTTTCCTTTCCTCAAGAATTTGCTAAAAGTGTTTAAAATTGCAATAGTCAAATAGAAATTAACATAAGATCACTAAAAATTTTAACTATAATAAGGTTCAACTGTATAAGAACGATTGTAAAACAAATACGTATACAAACTATTCGAATTTGGTAAAATTCCTGGTAGTCTTTCGTGTAGCGGAATTTTTTTTATTATTTTTAAAAAAGAACCGAGATTCTTTAGAGTATATGATAAGATCTGTTAATTTGAAATAATAACAAATTAGAGAAATTGTCTAATTTTATATATAAGATGCTGAAATAAAATTTCCAGCTACAATCGAAAATGATACTGTATATATAAGAACTACTTTATAGTTCTGAAGTAATAGTCCAAACATAAAACTATGGAAGGAAACTTTGAAATCTACAGAAAATGTTGAAATGAAATCGTGACTCTCATAGAATAACTCCTATACTTTACAGAGGCACTCCAGAATATTAATTAAAAATTGTTCGTATTAAATTATATCCCTCATGACGTGTTTTGAAACATTTTCTTATCCATTTCCCTAGAAAAGTAGTCTTTTAATATTGAAACAGTTAATGAACAAATGTTAAGTGTCACATAAAAAGTCAACGTTATTAAGATAAAAGTTTTAAGATAACAGTAAATTGAGAATAGATTAAAAAATCTATGATTTAAAAAGAAAATAAAAATTTCCCATTGTTATTTCGAATGTACTGTCATTTAGAGAAAATTATCCTGAGAATGCATTATACATTTTGTGTTATAATTAATAGATTTATATACAGGAAATCTAATTTTTTAAAATTTAAGTCAGAAATTTGTAACGTGCTTCGTCAGGCAAAGAAATCTGCACATTCTGAATGAATTCAAATCTAAAAGATACACTTCCTTTATGTGCACTTTTTACATGACAACAAAATCGCATCTACTGATTACCTAAGATAGTTAAAATTGCAGTGCTTTTAATCACTTTTTAAAACGCTTTTATGTATTTCACTTGGTGTGTGTGTGTGTCATCAAATTTTCGATCGTTAATTTAACCAACTTCCCATCAAGCTAGATCTCTGAAACTTTGGGAATCGTTCTTACTTGCCTAACAATGCAATATTTAGACATTTGCGACAAGTTTTAACCAATATTTTCTTAAATAATACAGTTTAGCCCAACCACTTGGCGCGATTTCAAAAATCGGCACCAAACTTGGCGATTTTTTTTGGCTGAACGGTAAGTCCGTAAAACGGACCAGGGTAGCCACATTTGGCAAAATACCGCCAAATAATTCCTGTCGCCAAGGGAGGTTGGGTAAAACTGCCTTCCAACCATTTAATTTACCGGATGAATCAATTAATTTTAGTAAGTTTTAACGTTTTTATGTATTTCACTTGGTGTGTGTCTATCTGTGTGTGTATCAGTGTGTCAAATTTTCCATCATTAATTTAACCAACTTCCCATCAAGCTAGAGCTCTGAAACTTTGGGAACCGTTCTTACTTGCCTAACAATGCATTATTTAGATATTTGCTACCAGTTTTAACTAATATTTCAATATTTTTTTAATAAACTTTACCACCATATAAAAACGTTGTTCTTAAAAACGTTGGTTTTTATCTTGAATTTTTTATTATTGTCTATATTTAAATTCGTGTAGTCATTCAAATATCGACTGATACTACATTTGCTTCTTTTTGATTGGTATTCAAGGAGAATGATTATAACTTAGAATTAAAGAGTTTTGAGACTAATAACTAGAGAGAGAGCAATAATAATTGTTTTTTTAAATGAGCTTATAATCATTGTGACCTTTATATAGATCTAATTGGGATGGAGAATTTTTAAATTTTGGTCTTAGATAATATTGCGAGCTTATAAGATTACTTATAATCCAATGCTACTCTCCAAATGAATGCATGTCTCCTCTCCGTTGTAAAACACTTACATTTTAATAAAATCATATACAGGAAGGTTACAAATCGAACAAATTTAATCTGTCCTCGTTAATACGCCATAATCAGGGTTTGTGGTTATTAAAACACGCGTTAAGTGAACTCGTGGTTTAAGTTATACTATTAGTATAATATATTTAAGTTATTGTATTAATATAAATTGAGTGATAAGACAAGTTACAACATCGATATGAGTTTACTAAGTAACGAATATGTCCATTAAATTACTAGTTAATTCAAGAAAATTAATTTCATTCAATTGTCTGTTTAAAAAAAAAATTAAAATATATTTAATAAAGGAACACTAAAAAAATTAAAAATTGAGTTTATTGTTTTATCAACTAATCCATAATCAATCTGTGTTTTTTTACTGGCTTTTTGTTTCTTCTTAATCTCTTGCATAACATAACTTATTTCCTATGTTCTAACCTGCCATACCCCTGTCGCTCAAAATAATTTAGATAATTATTTACACAAAAAGTTTTTCTTATAATTCTTACAATTTGACTAATGCAAAATAGCTGAAAGCACAGCTAATTTCACAAAACACAAGTTCTTAAAAATAATATTTTATAAGAGAAATAATCCAAATTGGAACATTTCATTTTCTGAGAAATGGTTGATTTATACAAGCACTATATACATATAATGGAAAGAAAAATAAGAAATTATAATGGCAATATATCGAGAAGTGAAAACATAAGCGATTGCTTATTGAAAGAACCATAGTAAAGCCGCGAGTAAAACCGACCCTTGTGTGGTGTTGAGCCGCATGTTATCAGTGTCCGATTAACTTACATTCAGAACATTAATGCATTAAAAAAACGAAGGAGGTATCATCTAATAATACAATGCATGCACTGATCGATGTGTAGGACTGCAGAAACTGAGGTTGATCTGGTTCAAAAATAACCGACCAAATTTTAATTAAATGGCCTATTAATACTCATCCAATTTATTTGCTTTTTTCCTTATTAAACGACTCACTTTTCATAAAGAGCCTAAATTATTCTTAAAGTTTACTTTTTGTTCCATATTTAAGGGCTAAACCCTCATATAGGGCATTCAACACAATAACTACCAGACTCATAGATTCTCTGTCAGTGAGGTTTATCAAATTATTTCTGGATGATTCAAAGTTATGATATTTCGTACAGGAAAGGAAAGTTATTTGAATATTAACAATGAAAACGATTCATGTATCGCATTTGAATCATGGATTATTTCTCGATATTCGTTTTAACTTCTCAAAGGCTGAGAACAATTATGGGGTCGGACTAATCCGTCCGTTTAGCTACGATCGATTTCTGCCATTTAGACCAGGCTCTGTTATTATCACACGCTCCTGGAAACGAGTGTGGGGAAATATTTTTGTATTCTAGTCTCGGCAAATGATAATTTAGATCTCGTTCTTTGCTTTTGGAAAAGTTCCAACTCTCCTAACCAGAACTCATAACGCTCAGTATGCTACGAGTGAGTGACATGTTACATGAAAAATTAATCATCAAGAAATTTGTCAACGCTGGCATCGATTTAAAAACTAAACTTGAAACACAAGTTTGAAAAGGCGAATTTATAAATTAGAATTCCATTAACTACCAATAATTTTTTCTCTCCTTCTTTTCGTACCTGCTTGGGTCCACGATTTCTAACTCAAGGTTAAGTCTACTCCTAATAGTCTCCATAGTCTAGAACAATTAATAATTGCATTTTAATTTGTGCCTATTTACTAGTTAAGTTCTGCATTTACGTGAGCTGACACAGTCCTGTGGGCACCTAAATTAAAAAAGAAGTATAATTGTAGGCCCCAAAATTGTTTTCAGTCCAGTATACACGTGGATTAACAAAGTATGCATGATTGTAGGCCCCATTATTGTTCTCTGTCCATTGTACGCATGGCCTTGCGTGTATATTTATAGGTTTAGACTGTTGAAGAATAACCGTCTTGGAATTATTTTATTTTCATAAATTAAATCAGAACTTTCACTTCGATTCTAAACTTTTATCGGCTGCCGTGTTAAAATAATTCTACAAGACGAAATATTTTTTTTAAAAAAAAATTATTCTCGAATATATTTATTTTTCAATTAAAAAAATCAACTGAAGACATTGCATAAAATTCAACAACTGAATAATTTTAATGTATTTTTTTCAATTGATTTCAGGTATGATTGATTAGGGTGAATTAATGAGGCACTATATAAGAAACACGAGAGCAGTTGACTACGGACCTCGTAAATCTGAACCTCGGTCAAGCGACGAAAACGACAATTGAGTACTTGAAATTAGTGTGTGCACTTACTCTTCACAGCCATTTTCACGCCAAAGTCAAAGATTTGAGCTCCAATATCCCCTCCACACGACGATCTTCAAAAGTAAGAGATCCGAATCCGTTATTCATTAATTACGTGTTCGCTACTCTACCAACTGAGCTACTAAAACCCTCACGTTGCATCGATATTGCTTTTATTGAGTGGAAATTAACGTCGCACTAAGAAGCAATGAAAGAGCTATTGACGACGAATATCGTAATTTTGAACTCGGTCAAGTGATGAGGGCGACACCTGAACTAGCACCTCTCTCTCTTAATTTCCGCACAACGCTAACTACAGGACTTAGGACCTGGAACACATTTAACATGTGTCTGCCCCGCTGCATGGTGGGTTTTAAGTGGCATCAGAGGTCGAATCTCCGATTCGACGGAAACAACGCCGGCTGCGGGCTCGCGAACATAATTAGGCTATCGCGGCCACCATCGACATTGCATTATAAACTACCACTAATGGTCAAGGAAACATTTACAAAGAATTTTAGAAATTATAGAAATTTTTTCTAAAAATGTATGCCCATATTTGTGCAGCATCTACATGAAATTCGAAGGATTTGTCTAGGAGTTAGTATAAGTACAACGAACTGAAAATTACATTCGAGAATAAAACATTTTTATGTTATTACAGTCAAACGATATCTCCCTTGAAGACTAATTCCACAATTATTCCCAGAAACAACATTTTATCTTTGACCCCATTTTCACAGTTTAAATTTTGCTTGTGAATAAACAACGCGTCGTTCTTAAATGCCAGATGTATCACGTACGAATTTTAAAAAAGTACAAGTGTTAAACTAGAAATTAAAATTAAACTTAATTACAGTATTTATCAATTTAAATTTAATTACATTCAATACTGAGACTATCCATCATAATCACATTTACCTGTAAGCAAAGATTCGATCTTTTAACGACTTCTAAAGAAGCTCGTATTCTTTTCACAATCACAGATATATCATCATGAATAATTAAAACGAAATTCTTCTCATGATGGAATCTAAGCTGAAACATAGCAGATCTGTCTCGGGCGTTTCACGAAAATTAAAGATGCGAGCGATACTATGATTGATACGTAACTTTGTTTTTGATCGATCGCTTGATACAAAATGAATGAATTGCATTGCCTTAGCAATCATCATTCAATTTAGTTGAGTGTACTTCCAAGGCGTCATGAAGACCTGAATGTCACAATTCATTTCATAACAGTAATCTTTCCAATGACAACTACCATTTAGGCAAATGAGTTCGATCCTTTTTTCCAATCGTGTATCTTACATAAACCTTACCTCGAGGGTTTGGAATACCTTTTAACCCAATCCTTACTAGTCGATCAATACATCTTGTAGTTGGAGTAATGGTCAAAGAAAGTAACAACAACAAAAGTGCGCAGGAACTATTTCTAAAAGAATGCATAATTTCCATCGCCTCAGGCCACGACTGTCTCTGGAAAAGTTTTACTGGTAACCGAGACGTAAGATCAACCTGGTTGTCGCTTAGGGCATCCAAGAAGTCGAATGACCATCTTTCATTATATAGAACACATGGAAATTGAGAACTCATTTTTTCTTCATCGAACTTTTTGCCAATAACTGGGCCAATAAGACGACAAATAATTGCGTGCACTTGTGCGATGCTTGCGCCCGTAAATCATTAAGGCTTCAAATGAATTGATGGGAGGATTAAGGCAGCCAGGTTCATTTGTTTTGGTCGATGATTTTGTTTTCTCTTTTCGGTCGTCGTATGCCGTATACATACCAAATTATCCAAGCCGAGATTACGTTAAGTGTTTGACTCCGCATGCAGTCATAGATCATTCGTTATGATTGCTTTCGATTGAACAAACAGGAAGAATTATCACCAAAAATGAAACGCTTAATTTTTTTTAATACTAGGAAACAAGGCAAAGTGTTTATTTTTAGCGAGCAGAAGTGTCTGTTCGCGTGTAGATAATTTTGAAGGAATGCCGAGGTTTTGCGTAGAAGTAAGTATTATAATTGGGTAATACGTTAAAGGAAATGTAATATAATTATGAATAGCTTAGAAATGTTGACCTTTCTTTGTAGTCGTTTTGGGAATATTCCTTTTAGATTTTTTTTTTATCGCCTGAGACAAGCTTCATTTTTAACGAATAAGAAATTCAATTATAACCTGATTCGGAAAATTACTTAAAAATAATTATAATGCTTTCAATAATATACTATTTACCATTTTCACAATCTTGCCGCTTTCAATTGTATAACATTTGAGTTCTAAAAGGATAACTATTTTATATTTTGAATTTTTATTTGAAATGAATTCCATCTCCAAGTGTACAACATATAATGCTAAATAAATAGCAGAAAATGTGATTTATATTTCTTACAATACTCAACGGTTGACTAACTGAAAATTGTTCTGTTCCGTGTTTGTAAAATTCGAATAGTATTATAAGTTTAATACTGTATCTATATCTTTAGTGAGGTGACGGAAAAAGGAATATTTAAAGCAACAACAACAAAATGTGGCGAGAGGGGAAGTCATTATAATCTGCGGTTGCTTTATATTATGTGACAGATGCATGTTATTTAATCAAAAATTTAGTTTAAAATATCATTTAAAAATTCTCTTTCTCTCTCTCTCTCTCTCTCTCTGTATATATATATATATATATATATATATATATATATTAAATATATATATATATATATATAAATAAAAACTAAATTTCTATCTTGGTTATTTTTAGTAATAGTTAGAACTTTACGATAATCTCCTTGTATATGCATATATACGAATATATATGCTCTCTCTCTCATATATATATATGTGTGTGTGTGTGTGTGTGTGTGTGCGCGCGCGCATTTGCATTTATGTGTACGTATAGATTTATAACCTAAGCATCAGTTCATTTCAGAAGTAGTTGCCATAACATAACATAAATTGACTAATGTATGAAAAAGAAATATTAAAAAACTATTTCATAGAATAATTTTAGCAATTATTATTTATTTAAATTTACCAAGGAATCTTTAAGATTATTTATATACATTATTTGTAAATCTCGCACATATGTTTTCAATTAGCATAAAGCTGTTACAACTTGTCTAATGTTTTAAATCCAATAATTTATAATCAGGTCGATCAGGAAACCGTGAATGCTTCTTCAGTCTTTAATCTATTTAGCTGAAATCCTCCTTTTTCAAAAATAACAAGCACAACGGACCTATTGTGTAGAACTTTTTTTTCACATAATCCAAAACATGAAACCTTTATCTTAAAATCTTCCAAACCACACACTTATTTTTTTTTTCTCTTCTTAAGTTATATCACAGATGATCCACTTCTTTTAGGACTCGTAGATATACTAAGGCACAAGAAAAAACAACGACTTCAGATGTTCTGTTGTTAATTTGTTATTCACAATTTCTATCCTTAAAGAAAAAAGAATTCTTTACAACTTCATTATTCCATTTATACCGCGGTTAACACGGTCATTCACGAAATCATTACAGTTCTATCAACTCAGAAAAAAGAATAACTAATGGGTACCCTTTGTATATATATGTAAATAAATTCAGATGCATTGATAGTCTTCTGTGTCTATTTCTACGCGGCGAATGGAGTGATTGTCTGAGTACAATCAAAATAATAAAAAAAAGAGTTACATAAAACCCATTCAGATTGCGTACGTGATGCTCTTGCTTGTTTGCGTTTTTGTTGCAAAAAGAAAAATGGAAATATGAAGATCATAACAAAATGAATAGTGTTGCGGGGAAGAAAGAAACATGAAATGAAGAAGATGAACAAAAATAAGAAGAAAAAAGTTAAATTCATCAACTTGTACTATTTTTGTATGCCCATAATTTTCTTTTTCCTTTAGTTGATTTTTTCAATTAATGTCACTTTTGAGTTTCTATTTAAAGTTGATAGCAACAGGTGATGTCAATTTCATTTGAGGGATCCAGAAAAGAAAGAAAAGGGTTAGTTTAGCTTAATAAACTCAGCCTTTTGACACTTCGCAACGAATTGTCGGCAAACAAGCCTCATAATTTCTTATCACCTTTATTTATTTAATGCATACGTTGCAAGAAAGAACAAATATAAGAAAATATACTTATATATATATACAGGAATAATCAATAAAAATGAGACGCGTAATTTTTAATAGCATGATTTATAATAAAATGAGGATTATAAACGCCCAAATACATAAAATATAGAAAAATAATCATGTGTGCAAAATTTAAAATATGTATGAAGGCTGGTATCTAAAATATTTTTATTTAATAAAATAGAATAGGTGCGTTTCTTGAAGACACAGTAAACGACTTGAGAGATTTAAATTTATTTTCTCATGAAGGCAAGGTAGACAAATGTTATTACTTTTTTTAAAAGTGCAATCGTGAAAAAATAATAACATTTAAAAATACAATACCTATTGGACAGAATATCATATTTAAAATTATTTCTTAAGAATTCCCTTGATGAAAAATTTCCCCTAAAATTAACTTGACTGAAAAGTTCTTTGAATTGAACAAAGTCGAAAGTTTTGTAGAGTAAAAAGCTTAAAAATTTTCGGAATTTTTTTTGGTGGCATATGATAGAACATCGTAAAAAAGGATTTTATGTAATACAATAGTATTTCAAAATCAACTTTATCAGTATTTCCAAGAGAAAAGTTAAGATATAGGGATTACGACATTTTCACACTTTTTTATAACAATGTAATATCTAAAAAAGCTTCAACTTAATTTCTCAAACTTGTACAATCTAAAGATTTTGTGACTGAAGTAATTGTAATGTATGACAACTTTCTCTATTATCCTTTAACAAGTGTATATACTATAATATGTTTTCGAATATGGAATACAAAGATTGTGCATTTGTTTAGTGACAAGGTCCATAAAGGACCATGGAAAAAGGCTAACATCCAGGTTTTCTCTTGGTCCATGAAAAAGGGTAACCTCTAAGACACAGGCCTGTCCAACCCAAAAGACTTTGCTGGCCTTTGCTTTAGAAAACACATTTTATTCCGGCGGGCTGCATTGGAAACACATTATATTATGGTGGACCTATATATATATATATATATATATATGTGTGTGTGTGTGTGTGTGTGTGTGTGCTTGCGTGCGTGTGCGCTCGCACGTAAGTGATGTATTCGATACCGATTCAAATTCTCAAGTTAAAAACTACTACAACTTTCACCTTTCGAGTCGTGGGAAGCGACTAATCCTCCCAAACCTCATCAGAGAAATCAAGAACATTCTACTTTAAATTAGGGAAATTTACATTTTATTGAATTTTATATATTTACACGATTCCAATTTAAAAAACTGTTTTGCAGTTTCAACAGAATGCTTGTGCAAAATTATTAGCGATCAATGGATACCGAGTAATCAGTCTGTCTGGAACAATACACAATATTAGGTTTTCTACGGACAGACTGGCGGCTATATCGCATGTTCCGCGTGTCGCATTCCCTCCCTACGTCTAGTAATGCACACCCGCGCTCTTTAGTGAGTTTACTGGTTAGTTATACATTGTGTATCACCCAATCGCTCCAGATGGCCCGTGCGCTTTTTAAAACGAGTTTTGTAATTTTTTCTGAACAAGATTAAAGAAAAATTGTGATAAAAGTTGACTTAAGTAGAGAGATATTTCCATGGTAGTAGGGTACAATACGAATGACTTATGGTGGAATGTTCTTTCGTACTTTTATGTACCAAAAAAGTTTAAATCTTTATTCAGATGACACATCTCCGCGGGTCTCAGGTTGACACCTGGTGAGCCACATGCAGCCTGCGGGCCGTGGGTTGGCCAGGCCTGCTCTAAAAGGACATTTCAAAAAAAAAAAAAAAAAAAAAAAACTCGTTGGATGAAAGAAAAGTCGAGACAATTTTAATGAAACAAACATGATGATAGTGAATCGATTGCTGAAACGCACCATTTTGTATAATGTCATTTAACGATCATAAAAAAACTCACTCTTTTTTTTTTCCTTTTAATTTGTAGCAGCTTAATAACCCTCTTAAATCTAAATCAACTCGATTCTAATTTTACTCCTTTTCTGATTCCTTTCTTTTTAAATCGGTATGTTCCTCACGTGCTTTCATCAATTTAATTATTATTCAACGAAGTCTTGTTGAATAATAATTAAAGTTAGTAAAAATAATTAAACTGGAGTTTAACTACGATACAGCAAAACTTTTTTGAATAAAAAGAGTTAAAACAAAACCAAAATTAATTCTCAAACTTGTCATATGTAAAATTTGATCAATTCATATAAAACTGATAAGGATTAGAGAAAAATAAGCAATAATAATCTTCAAACCATTAACACGATTCTTTTATTTTCTGTCTTATTTCGCAGTTAAAATTCAGTGCAGATACTTGTAGCATAAATATCAAAATAAACTGTGGGTTAAAGAAATCGAGAATCCATTTCATCAGCTTACAAATCTTGTTTTTTTCAGAAAACATAATTCGAGTTCAATAGTTTTGAAAATATTGCTTTTAAGAATTCAGATTTATCCTTTTATTAAACACTCTATATTTACAATAATTTTTTCCCTTATAATACATTTACACATTAATTAAGCACAATATTTTTTCTTTTAAAAATGTATAATTAGTTTCTACCTTAAATATATGAAACGCACTGGAAAAAGTTTCTTTTTTTTTTTTTTTTAAACTCAGAATGGAGAAAAATCTTTTAAGTAAAACATTGGTATCACACTGGAATGTGCTGATGTATTTTACCTCAACAATTTTCTTCCTTTCCTTTTTTTTTTTTTTTTTTTTTTTTTAAACTTGTCACATAATTCGAATAAACATTTTAATTAAATGCATAAAATTATAATATAATTTAAAATAAATTAAACTCCAAATTTAATTATTTTTACTGTATTTTGAGCTTAGTTAATATTTCATATATCTCTTAAGTAAGTGCTTTTTAAAATGGTGATAAAGTTTCTTTTTTTTGTGATGTGTACTCAACAAGTTTCCATTTTTCTTCTCATTTATTACCTTCTCTTCGTTCATTTTTATCAATTCCTTATTTTCATTTGTCATTTTACCTCCTTTTATTGGTTATTAGTTTATAGCAATAATCTGGAAGTTTGATTTGGTTATGAATTAACTTCATTCTAGAGTATCACGAAGTCTACTGGCGAAGGATATCGCAATTTCCTGAAATACGGCTAAGAGAAGGGGATGAAACTGGATTTACAGGATGATACTAGATCTTGAGGGAATGTCTTGTTGCAGTATCAGTAATCATTTTCACCACTTGACCGTGGTTTGTAATTACAAAGTCCACTATCAGTAATTCCCGTACATATATCATAGCGTACGTTAATTCAAAATAAACAATTTTTTTACAAGTATTAGGTCTGCCGGAAAGTTCTACCTATTCTTGAAGTGAAAGGAATTAATTTATTTTTCCTACATTTAATGATATTTACAGTAAATATAATTTTCGTCGTTACTTATGACCTTTTTCTAGAGTGATGGTAACTTGTATACACAGTTTTTAAAAAAATGATTTGTATTTACAGGTGAAGAGCTCAGGTAGTGCTTGGATGATATATGCTTAAAATTTTAATTTTTTCCTTCATAAACTTTTGTAAGAAGAGAAATAGGTAATTGGAGGAGGAGGGTGACTTGGAAGTTAGGAAGGTGCCACAGAATTTCCGAGCCTAGCTTTGTGATTTCCTAACGAGTCACTAAAACAGTGTGTAGTTTGGCATTATCATGATTCAGTGTGATGTGCTTCCTATTGAACATCGCCTGCATCTTTCCTTTTAGTACTTTGTTTAAATCATCAATTTGGTGAATGTATTTCTCTGGATTGAACTTTTCGTGAGATTCGTTCTTAGATAGCCTGTCATATACATAGACTCAAGCTTGATTTGGAGGGGGCAGATTGTTTGGATTCCCAATATGCTCTGTTATTTATGATGTTTTCGTAAGTAATCCACCTTTCCTTATCTTTTGTCATCTGAACTAAAGAGAATTCGTTTTTATTATGAGCAAGCAGATATCTTCAAACGACAATTAAATTAAACATTTCCCCCTCAAGTCATGAGACACCTATCTGAAATATTTATAGATCAATCCTAGTTTCTGAATATGGTCCGAAATTGTTTATTGAGCTGAGTTAAGCTTCTCTGCATACTACGATGCTGTTAAAAAAAGGATTTTGCTTTGTTATGATCTTAACAATGTTGTCATTGATCCAAGATGGCAATACATATGGTTGCTCCAAGTTCAATCCGAAGTTGAACTTTCCCGCCAAAAATTTTCATTAAATTTTGACACGATTCTGAAGCCTTTCTTTCCTGTTTGAATTCGTACATATTACAGTATCTTAAATTAACTTTATTGGTAAATATAATTGCGCAATCGTATCTCACTTAATGATGTCATGAGATTCTTTCATTCAGTTAATTTAAAGTAGCATATTTGTATAAAGGCAAGGATAAAGAGAGCCACTCATATATGCCACAAATAAGAACACGTACATGCGAATTGAAATTTGAAGAAACATTTGAAGACCATTACGCATTCCTAAAATCGTTACTTCAGTAATTTTTGTCTGCGCTAATAAGTACAGAATCTTTAATTAAGGTTTTTCTATTTCCTGATTAATATATCCTTTATTATCAAAAGAATAATATTTCACAAAGAATCAATTGATTCAAACCAGGCTCTGAGATACCAAAGTATATCTATTTTTAAGTTGGCAAAAGAGTTTCTACCAATGATTTTTTTTAAGAATTATGAAACTAAATAACAACATTTCAATTACTTTTTAAAATGCATTAATATAACTAACACATCGATCAATAACTCCCGAGTCTAAAATTGAAAACAACATTTTTTTTGCAAAATTTTTTTTTATTCATCAACATAACACCTTTTGTTAATCACCTTTTAGGGTGATACAATCGATCCAACGCTTTTACAATCTTTACGCTTTACAAACGCTTTACGCTACTTTTTTACAAATCTTTACGCTTTACGCTTTACGCTTTACAAATTGTTCGGTTACGTATTGCTATATTACAATGCATGCACTTTGATCGTGTGGCCGACTGCAGAAACTGAGTTGTCTGGTTCAAAATAACCGACCAAATTTTAATTAAAGCACAATTAATACTCCATCCAATTTGTTGCTTTTCCTTGTCTAAACGACTCACTTTTCATAAGAGCCATTATTCTTAAGGATTTTACTTTTGTTTCCATATTTAAGAGGCTAAGCCTCATATAGGGCATTCAACACAATAACTACCAGACTCATAGATTCTCTGTGAGTTTATCAAATTATTTCTGGATGATTCCAAAGTTATGATGCTATTTTAGGAAAGGAAAGTTATTTGAATTATTAACAATGAAACGATTCATGTACTTGAATCATGGTTATTTCTCGATATTCGTTTTAACTTCTCAAGGCTGAGAACAATTATGGGGTCAGACTAATCCGTCGTTTAATACGATGTTCTGCCATTTTAGGCCAGGCTCTCTGTATTATCACTTGCTCACCAAACAGTAGCCTTTTTGTATTCTGATATAAAACAACAAATGATAATTTAGATCTCGTTCACTTGCTTTTGGAAAAGTTCCAACTCTCTAACCAGAACTCATAACATCAGTATGCTACGAGTAGTGACATGTTCCATGAAAAATTAATCATCAAAGAAATTTGTCAACTGTAACAAATTTAAAAACAAACTTGAAACACAAGTTTGAAAAGGCGAATTTATAAATTAGGGAGTCCATTAACAGCCAATAATTTTTCTCCTTCTTTCGTACCTGCTTGGGTCGATTTCTAACTCAGGTTAAGTCTACTCCTAATAGTCTCCATAGTCTGGGAACAGTATGGTGGAAATTTTGTTTGTGCTATTTACTAGTTAAGTTCTGCATTGCAGTAGGCTGACACAGTCCTGTGACACCTAAATTAAAAGAGTATGATTGTAGGCCCCAAAATTGTTTTCGATTCAGTATATACGTGGATTAACAAAGTGCCATGATTGTAGGCCCCATTATTGTTCTCTGTCCATTGTGCGCATGGCCTTTGCGTGTATATTTATAGGTTTAGACTGTTGAGAAGAATAACCGTCTTGGAATTATTTTATTTTCATAAATTAAACAGAACTTTTCACTTCGATTCTAAACTTTTATCGGCTGCCATTGTTAAAAATAATTCTACAGAACCAAAGTATTTTTTTAAAAATTATTCTCGAATATATTTATTTTCAAATTAAAAAAAAAATCAACTGAAGACATTGCATAAAATTCAACAACTGAATAATTTTATTATTTTTTCAATTGATTTCAGGTATGATTGATTAAGGTGCGTTAATGAGGCACTATATAGAAACACGAAACGACTGGACCTCGTAAATCTGAACCTCGGTCAAACGTGAAAAGCGACAATTGATGCTTGAAATTAGTGTGTGCATATAACTTCACAGCCATTTTCATAAAATAAAGATTTGAAGCTCAATATCCCTCCACACGACGATCTTTACAAAGTAAGAAGTCCGAATCCGTTGTTCATTAGTACGTGACCATACTCTACCAAGCTTAATTTACTAAAACCCACCATTGCATCGATATTGCTTTTATTGGTGAAATTAATCGCACTAAGTAATGAAAATTTCTATTGACATTGAATATCGTAATTTTTTGAACTCGGTCAGAGTGAGGAGGACGACACCTGAACTGAGATTATCTCTACACCTGCACTACTGCAGGCAGAACTACAGAACGCTGCCGTACCACCGAGCCAGTTAAGCGGCTGCCGCTGCAGCTGCGGTTCCGTGGCTTCTCGCACCATCGCGTATAACTACTGGCAGGTAAAGAAATTTTGCTGCCGCCAGCGCTGCGCTCCATGGTTGAAAGAACATACAAGGGGTAAGCAAAGGCAACGTTACGGCTAAAGGCAACATTTTATACGCTGTCCAACGTATACCGAGCCTGTTACCACAACGCTGGCCGTTTACGCGCGACAACCGTTGCCGCTGCCAGGCTGCTGCTCGCGCATTTTATAAGCCTGGCCGTAAGTACGCTTGGCTGGCCAGGCATTTGGACATTCAATACTTTGAGACTATCCATCATAATCACATTTACACTTGTAAGCAAAGATTCGATCTTTTAGCTTGACTTCTAAAAGCTCGTATTCTTTTTCACAATCACGAATATATCATCATGAATAATTAAACGAAAATTCTTCCTCATGATGGAATCTAAAACTGAAACATAGCAGATCTGTCTCGGGCGTTTCACGAATTAAAGATGCGAGCGATAACATAGTTGATACGCTAACTTTGTTTTGATGATCAACGATACAAAAATGAATGAATTGCATTGCCTTAGCAATCATCATTCGAATTTAAGTTGATGCTTCCAAAGACGTCATGAAGACCTGAATGTACAATTCATTTTCATAACAGTAATCTTTCCAATGACAACTACCATTTGAGCAAATGAGTTTCGATCCTTTTTTGATATTGTATCTTACATAAACATACCTCGAGGGTTTAGATACTGCTCCCAATCCACCTTTACTAGTCGATCCAATACATCTTGTAGTTGGAGTAATGGTCAAAGAAAGTAACAACAACAAAAGTGCGCAGGAACTATTTTAAAAGAATGCATAATTTCTATCGCCTCAAGGCCACGACTGGCAATCTTGCGCCGTAACGCCCGCTGCAGCCCGCTGCAGCGCATAATTATGAATAGCTTAGAAATGTTGACCTTTCTTTGTAGTCGTTTTGCAGAATATTCTTTTGAATTTTTTTTTATCGCCTGAGAGACAAGCTTCATTTTAACGAATAAGAAATTCAATTATAACACAATTCGGAAAGTGCTTAAAATAATTGCAATACTTTCAATAATATACTATTTACCATTTTCCACAATCTCTTGCCACTTTCGTTATATAACATTTGAGTTCTAAAGGATATTTATTTTATATTTTAGTTTTTATTTGAAATGAATTCCATCTCAAGTGTACAACATATAATACTAAATAAATAGCAGAAAATGGAAGATTTATATTTCTTACAATACTCAACGAGTTTGACTAACTGAAAATTGTTCTGTTCATGTTTTGTAGAATTCTAGAATGACATATAAGTTAATACTGTATCTATATCTTTTAGTGAGGTGTGGAAAAAGGAATATTTAAAGCAACAACAACAAAATGTAACGAGAGGGAAGTCATTATAATCTGCGGTTGCTTTATATTATGTGACAGGTGCATATTGTTTAATCCCAAAATTTGGTTTTAAAATATATCATTTTAAATTCTCTTTCTCTCTCTCTCTCTCTGTATGTATATACCTGCATGTATACTATACTCTAACTGTATACCTATATTAGTATATATATAGCAACCAATATAGTAAAACTAAATTTCTATCTTGGTTATTTTTTTAGTAATAGTTAGAACACGATAATCTCTTGTATATGCATATATACGAATATATATCACTCCTCTCTCACTTATATATATGTATGACAGTATTGTGGCGTGACATTGTGTGCGCGCATTTTGCATTAATATTAACATACCGATTTATAACACAAGCATCAGTTCATTTTCAGAAGTAGTTGCCCATAACATAACATACAGAATTATTAATGTATGAAAAAAATATTAAAAACTATTTCATAGAATAATTTTTAACTTGGTATTATTTATTTAAATTTACAAAGGAATCTTTAAAGTTATTTATATGCATTATTTGTAAATCTCGCACATATGTTTCATTAAGCATAGCTGTTACAAGCGCCCCAGTCTAATGTTTTAAATCCAATAATTTATAATCAGGTCGATCAGGAAACCGTGAATTCGCTTCTTCGTCTTTAATCTATTGGCTGATCCTCCTTTTCAAAAAATATACATTTAGCGGACCTATTGTGTGAACTTTTTTTTCACATAATCAAGACAGCAAATACTATCTTAAATCTTCCAAACCACACACTTATTTTTTTCTCTTCTTAAGTTATATCACAGATGATCACTTCTTTTTGGTTCGTAAGATATACTAGGCACAAGAAAAAACAACGACTTGAATGTTCTGTTGTTAGATTTGTTATTCTAATTTCTATCCTTAAAGAATTCTTTACAACTTCATTATTCCATTTATATACCGCAGTTGCGGTCATTCACGAAATCATTAGTTCTATCAGCTCAGAAAAAAAAGATAACTAATGGGTGCCTTTGTATATATATGCATCTAAATTCAGATCATTGATAGTGCTATTGTCTATTTTCTGCGCGGCAGATAGATTGTTAATGGTACAATCAAATAACAAAAAAAAGATTTTATACATTATTCGTTGGTAGTGCTCTTACTTGTTTGCGTTTTTATTTGCAAAGAAAAATGGAAATATGAAGATCATAACTCTAAAATGAATAGTGTTGCAGGGAAAGAAGAAACATGAAGTAAGAAGATGAACAAAATAAGAAGAAAAGATTAAATTCATCAACCTTTATTTTTTTTGTATGCTATGGTACTTTCTTTTTCCTTTAGTTGATTTTTTCAATTAATATCACTTTTGAGTTTCTTTAAGTTAGTGTAACTTAGGTGATGTCAGAATTTCTTGAGGTCAGAAAAGAAAGAGAAAGAAAAAAAGGGTTAGTTTAAAACTAATAAACTCAGCCTTTTGACCTCCTGCTTAATTGTCAGCAGAAACAAGCCTCATAATTTCTTATACACTTTGTTAATACGCCGTGCAAGAAAAGAAGAACAAATATGAAAATATACCTCTTTCATATACAGGAATAATCAATAAAATGGGCATCAATTTTAATAGCATGATTTATAATAAATAGAGTTATAAACATGTCCATACATCATAGAAAAATAATCATGTGTGCAAAATTTAAAATACTTCTTG
This sequence comes from Nephila pilipes, assembly GCA_019974015.1. Taxonomy (NCBI): domain Eukaryota; kingdom Metazoa; phylum Arthropoda; class Arachnida; order Araneae; family Nephilidae; genus Nephila; species Nephila pilipes. The sequence goes on along the minus strand of BMAW01029501.1, from coordinate 163,418 downwards.
CTGAAGGCTGTTATCTAAAATATTTTTATTTAATAAAATAAATAGAATTTTCTTGAACTGATAAACGACTTGAGAGATTTAAATTTATTTTCTCATAGAAACCAGGTAGACAAATGTTATTACTTTTTTTAAAGTACAATCGTAACATAATAACATTTAAGCTTCTAATACCTATTGAATGAGAATATCATATTTAAAATTATTTCTTAAAATTTATGATGAAAAATTTCCCTAAAATTAACTTGACTGAAAAAGTTCTTTGAATTGAGACAAAGTCGAAAGTTTTGTGAGTAAAAAGCTTAAAAATTTTCGATTTTTTTAGTGTATATGATGAACATCGTAAAAAAGGATTTTTATAATAATACAATATTAGGTATTTCAAAATCAACTTTATCAGTATTTAAGAGAAAGTTAAGGCTATAGGAGTTACATTTCACACTTTTTTTATAACAATGTAATATCTAAAAAACTGTAATTTCTCAAACTTGTACAAATCTAAAGATTTTGTGACTGGAAGTAATTATGATAATGTGACCAGCTTTCTCCTATTAATCCTTTAACAGTATCAATATATAATATGTTTTCAGATATAGATACAAGATTATTGCATTTATTTAGTGACAAGATCCATAAAAAAGGACCATGGAAAAAGGCTAACAACTCAGGTTTTCTCTTGGTCCATGAAAAAGGTAACCTCTAAGACACAGGCTACCAGCAAAGACTTTACTGGCCCTTTAGCTTTAAAGCCTGATTTTTATTCAATGAAGACTGCATTGGAAACATTTATATTGATTTGGACCTATATATATATATATATACCTACTCATATGTCAATGACAAATGATGATAGTATTACTTTACGTACGTATAACACATCGTGATATTCGATACCGATTCAAGTTCTCAGGTTAAAACTTCTTCAACAACACTTTCTGATCGTAGAGGCTTGACTAATCACCAAACCCTCATCAGAAAATGAACATTCTACTTTAAAATAGAATTTTACATTTTATTGAATTTTATATATTTACGATTCAATTTAAAACTGTTTTTTTGTGGTTTCACTTAGAATCTTATTAAAATTATTAGCGATCAAATGGTTACCGATATCCAGTCATCATAAGACAATACACAATATTAGGTTTTCCGGACAGACTATATTCACAATATGCATTCTAACTCCTAAATATTGTACACACCTTCATGAGTTTACTAGTTGAGTTATACATGTGTATCACCCAATCCATCAGATATTGTAAACTTTTTTAAAACTAGTTTTGTAATTTTTCTGAACAGGTCAAGAAAATTGTGATAAAGTTGACTTGATGAAGAGATATTTCCATGATAGTAGAATTCTTGAATGACTTATGGTGGGAATATTTCTTTCTTTTTATGTACCAAAAAGTTTAAATCTTTATTCAGATATTTTATCTCCGCAGATTAGATTTGACACCTGGTGACCACATAAATATGCAGGCAGAAATTAGGATTTAATGAGCCTACTCCTAAAGGACATTTCAAAAAAAAAAAAAAAAAAACTTGGTGGATGAAAGAAAAGTCAGACAATTTGTCAGAGAACAAAACATGGTGATGGTGAGATCATTGAAACTTTTTTATTTTGTATAATGTCATTTAACGATCATAAAAAACTCACTCTTTTTTTTCCTTTTAATTTCGCGGCAAACTATCTGCGTCGTCAACTCGATTCTAATTTACTCACTTTCACCAGTTCTTTCTTTTAAATCGGTATATTTCCTCCGTGCTTTCATCATTTCATTATTATTCAGCAGTCTTGTTGAATAATGATACAAGATGTAAAAAATAATTAAACTGGTTTAACTACATTGTAAACTTTTAGATATAAAAAAGGAACAAAACAAATAAATTAATTCTCAAAACTTGTCATATAATTTGGTCAATTCATACTCAAACTGATAGGGATTTTCAGAAAAATAAGCAATAATAATCGCTGAAACCATCTTTGATTCTTTTTTTTATTTTCTGTCTTATTTAGTTAAAATTCCATTTTAGATACTTGTAACAATCCTCAAATAAACTGTGAACAAAAATCGAATCCATTTCATCAACAAATCTTGTTTTTTTCAGAAAACATAATTCGAATTCAATAGTTTTAAATCTTAGCTTTTTAAAATTCAGGTTATCTTTTAATAGCACTCTATATTTACAATAAATTTTTCCTTATAATGCATTACATTCAAAATTAAACTCAATATTTTTCTTTTTTAAAAATGTATAATTAGTTTCTACATATAAAACACTGGAAAAGTTTCTTTTAAAACTCAAGAATGGAGAAAAATCTTTTAAAGTAATATTGGTATCCACACTGGAATGTGCTGATCATATTTTACCTCAACATTTCTTCCTTTTCCTTTTTTTTTTTTTTTTGAAACATCACATAATTCAGGCCAACTTATTTAATTCAAATGCATAAATATAATACTCATTTAAATAAATTCAACTCAAATTTAATTATTTTTACTATATTTTGACTTGAATAATATTTAATATATCTAAATAAGTACTTTTAAAATGATACAAAGAGTTTCTTTTTTTTTTTTGATGTGTATCAGTATATTCTTCTCCTCAGTTATTTTCATCAGTTTCCTTATTATTTTCATTGTCGTTTTACCTCCTTTTTTTTATTGATTTATTAGTTTATAGCAATAATCTGGAAGTTTAGTTTGGTTATGAATTAACTTCATTCTAAGAACTATCACAAGTCTACTGGCAGAAGAACATCGCAATTTCCTGAAGCTCGGCTATGAAGAAGGGGATAAAACTGGTTACAGGATGATACTAGATCTTGGGGAATGTCTTGTTGCGGTATCAAGCATCTTGAACATGAAATCCACTACCATGGCTAACATTTAAGCCGTGCAGAAAATTTGCAAAAATTATTTACTTCCATTGCTTAACACCTTTTCATGCGCACAGTAAGCGCGGTTGCATGGCTGGCTGAGCCGCCGCCGCATTTGCTACTGGTAGTAAGTACGGCTAAACTGCTTTGCTTGTTCCACAACATTCAACAAAGTACCTTGTTGCGTACTCCGACTGTGCTGTGCCGCTGCAAACTTCACTTCTTCCTTTATACTGTTGCATCGCCATTTGGTAAATGCCTTTGTAAATTGTTCTTGAAGCCTTTTATACCACGAAACTGCTTTTGGAGGGCAGATTGTTTGGATTCCCCAATATACTCTGTTATTTATGATGTTTTCGTAGTAATCCACCTTTCCTTATCTTTGTCATCTGAACTAAGAAGAATTCGTTTTATTAAAACAGCAGATATCTTCAAACGACAGTAATTAAGTGTGTTCCCCCTCATGAAGTCAAGAACTTTTATATCAAAATATTTACCAGATCATCCTAGTTTCTGAATTATAGTTCGAAATTGTTTATTAGGCGTTAAGCTTCTCTGCATACTACGATGCTGTAAGATTTTGCTTTGTTATGAATCTTAACAATCTGTTGTCGCTGATCCAAGATAACTAATACATATGGTTGCTCCCAAGTTCAGTGAGGGTTAGACTTTCCATAAAATTTTCATTACAAATTTTGACACGATTCTGACCTTTTCTTTCTGTTTGAATTCATTTTATAATGATCTTAAATTAACTTTGTTGGTAAATATAATTGCGCAATCAACATCTTAATGATTGTCAAGTTCTTTTCATTCGGATTATTTAGTAGCATATTTGTATAAGCTGAGGATAAAGAATATATGCCTGAAATGAACATTACGCTTGGTGAAATTTGAAGAAACATTTGAAGACCATTTACTACAAAATCGTTGCTAGTAATTTTTTTGTCTGCGCTAATAAGTACAGAATCTTTAATTAAGGTTTTCTGTTTCCTGATTAATATATCGCTATTATCAAAGATATCTTTCTGAATCAATTGATTCAAACCAGGCTCAGGAGATACCAGAGCATGTCTATTTTTTAAGTTGAAGGTTTCTCTGGCGTGATTTTTTTTTAAGTTAATGAAACTAAATAACAACATTTCGTCACTTTTTTAAATAAATTAAATATAACTAACACATCGGTCAATAACTCCCGTCAAATTGAAAACATTTTTTTTGCCAAAATTTTTTTTCGTCATCAACCTGCTGCTGATGTAATCACCTTTAAGGAATTGATACAATCGATCAACGCTACAATCTTTACGCTTCTGACGCTTTACATGCTTTTTTTACCATCTACGCTTTACGCTTTACGCTTCCTAAAATCTTTTTTTTTGTTTTGTTTTTTTTTGTTCCCCAATTTTTTTTTTTCCGCAAAATCTTTTTTTGTTTGCGAGTAAAATGTGATAAAACAGCTCTGGATCATCGTCACCGTGCTTCATAACAGCAATCAACGGCGCCAGGCAAAACCTTTTCCTTCATAAAGCCACTGATAGAATCGACGGTACATTTTTGTTTTCAAGCAAAGGTTAGTACTCTAGAAAGGCCTGGTTACTGGTTTACTTTTCT
>BMAW01029501.1:99735-157894 GCA_019974015.1 Nephila pilipes | reverse complement strand
TATGTACTAACAATTATCAATAAATGTTTGACATTTTGTTACAACATACATCTGTATACACTTTTTATTTTTTAATTTACATTTAACCTGATATTATAATCCATATAATGATTTTTTTTAAAAAAAAAATGTTATTGAGGATTTTTCGTCATACGAGCTTATAATATATATATATATATATATATATATATATATATATATATACGATTGAATTAAATCTTAAAATGTGTTAGAAAAACATTTTTATGTTGAAAAATATTACTTAATAAATAATCTTTTAGGGTTTTATCGAATTGAAATGCTTTTAATAAATTTAATAAAAGTTGAATCAAATACTTAATAACTAGTTTTTATGAGAGAGAGAGAAAAAAACTTGTAAATCACCTTATTTTTTTTTCTTAAGAAATTTTGTAGATCTTATTATATACGAATGTACTTAAGTATATATATTTATATTTTAATTATGATTTCTTTTAAACTGAAATTTGAACAATTTTAATTTAAGAAAGTTAATTTATTATTGAAACAAAGTAACCGCAGATAAGGATGTTACTAATTTTACTAATTACTAATGGACATTACTTAAGTAACATAATTTTTGCCTAAATAATACATGTAAAATTTAAATTTAGTTTCTAATATTTGAGTCAGAATTACTTTAGTGGGAATAAATTTATTTAGCTAATATGTTTATTACAATTATGAATTTACAAATGATTAAAAGTAATTTGCAAAAAAAGAAAGAAAAGTTAAGCTCTCGATAGTATATACTCTTTTTCAGATTAATTTAAAAATAAGTTTCTAAAAGGCAATGCTATCACATAACCCAAAATTATCTCGATTATTTTATTGTTTTTGCAAAGAAAATAAACAACGAGACTTTAAAATAAATGTTCGAAATACAGTACTCCTTCTGTAATCCTGCATTTAACATTTTCGACCCTGCCAGAAATATAGCACATTTACACAAGTAATTATTATACAGAAAATTATTTAATATCTTCTACTGCAATGGTATCATAAAGTCTAATAATATAAAACAGAACATTTTTCTAGTTTTAACTGTTTGTGTTTGACACCTTATTTGCATGCGCAGTGTTAAATTTTATGCAATTATATGCAGTTTTTGCTGTATGTATTATTATTAATGATTTTTCTGCAGTCCCATGTGTTTCCGGTAATCTATCGTTGCTTTGGTCCAATATCTGCCGGAATACCAAGAAAGCAATGTGCTTAAATATTGTAAAAAAATATTTAAAAGAGATATTAAACTAAGCCAGTACATAAAAAAGGCATTGTCCAGAAAAATCATTTAATTAATACTAAATTTGTAAATATATTTTAAAAATACTAAATTGCCAAAGAGAAATTCTAAATCATGATAAAATTCCATATTGAAATAATAATGTATGAAAATAATTTTACATTTCTACCGAATGTACCAATAGAAATTGGTATTATAGTTATAATATAAATTCAGTCAAATCTTCATATTCCGAAATATTTTGTAAGAATATTTAGTTTATTTCTATTTATATCATTAGAAAGCATTCGCGAACTTTTCTTATAATACGAATATCAATTGTGAATGATTCGGGGCTTCGTAAGTACCTAAACTTGCATATTTTATCCACTTACAATGAACTCAAGCCAATTCAAACCAGCCATTATATTTTTAAGAAATATGCATATTCGAGGAAAAGCATAAGGAGGGAGTTGAGGAAAACGAATATCTCAGTCAAATCATTCAAATCCAAACTATTTTATTTTAAAAAAAATTGAGTATATTTTATTAATATCGTTAAAAATTATTCTTGAACTTTTCTTCCGATGCAAAGATCCATTGAGAATTATTTGGGACCTCACAAGTTTCTGATTTTGCAGATTTTATTCAATTGCAATGAAATAAATCAAACCGTAATAATTTTAAAGAATGCATTTCTGCAAGATAGAAGAAGGAAAAAGAAAGGATATTTCAGTCAAATATTTTCAATTCAAAATATTTTTTGTAAAAAAGTTTAGTTTTTTGGTATTTAAATCGATTAAAATTCCTATGCGAACAATGTAAATATCAGATTGATTAGGAGTTTGCAAGTACGTGATTTTGTAGATTTTTGCTTACTTCCAATGAACTCAGGCCACACCAAAACAACTCAAACCATAATAATTTTAAATAATGCGCTTATACATGAAAAATATAACGATAGATTATAAGAAAATGATATTTTTTTTAAAAAAAATACAAAAACGAAATATCTACTTATTTATGAACCATTCTATTCATCATAACTTTTCAGTTTTCAGATACAGTGTGGAGATATCAGAAGGTAATAATTCACGAATAGGAGAAAAAAAAACTATCGATAATGCCTTTTAAAAATAAATAAATAAGCAAAATATAAAAAAGATGATCTTCGAGAACGTTCGAAGCGTGATCACGCCGGAATCTTATCTTGTAATGATCGGAGTCATAGTTTCCAGTCAAAAAGGTTGAGTTCAAAGAAGTCAAAACAATCTTAAAAGTTATCAATGATTTACTCATACCACATAACCCTTAACAAGAGCTTGTCACAGACACGGAGGGTTATCTGTTATATCTTTATTTTGCGCTTAGTTTTTATTCCTAAGTTTGGGAACGTATTATTTTCTATAAATTTATTTTCATAGTCAATGCAGTAATCAAGACTGAGAAAACTTTACCATATGCAAAGAGAATTTATGAAGTAATGTACAAAAATAGATAGAAACTACGAAAAACAAATATTCATTTTTCAGCATTTTAAGAATGATTATTTTTGCAAAATAAGTTATGAATCCGTTTTTAAAGTGATTTCAAATATACGTTTCTCAAAAAGTGAATGATTAAGCAACTGTACTTCTTACAATCATTATTAAAGATTCTTTTCATTGGTATCGACATCTATTTATAAGCCTTCATATACTTTTTCTACGGAAAATTGTCAGACAAATGTGTAATAGAACTTTTTTACGTAACTTTTTAAATACGTATTTTGACAATTATAATATATTTTCTGTGAGTATAATAAAATAAAAAATGCTATTTTCAAAGAAATTAATAATTTTATGAACACAAAAACTTTAACAAAGGTTACCAGTAAATATTAGTACACGGTGAAATTTAAGGACATTGGCGTTGTATTAAAATGAGAATGAAATTTAAAGACACAAAAGTATTCAATGGAGTGTTGGTAACGATGTTTAGGCTCATAACTGAGCATTTTCCAGATTATTTCAGAGAAAAAATATCTTTATCATTTTCTTATCAAAATATTGTAAATATTGCCATAATAGCAGAAAAATATATTTTTCTGCAAGTTACATAAAAGAGTGTAAATTTCATAAACTGAATTTTCGTAAGCTTTATGATTTCCTTTAACGCTCTCCATTCAAAGGAAGCCTATATAATTTAGTTAATGATAAATGAACAATTCCTCAACGATAGATTTGGTTACGTGGCTTTAGATAAATAAGAATAATAATAAGGATATTGATACAAGATTCAAACTTCTTACAGGAAAAAAATTACACTTAAAAAAAAGATTTATCTTCCCAAAACGTTTCCCCCCGGATATACTGATGATTAATAAATTTAGCATTATTTCCCCCTTGCATTATATTAATTGTTCTACATTGCATAAATAGGCGTATTCAGATATTCTTAAAAGGTATTTCAAATTAATCTAAAAGTTCATTTTATTACATATATCCCGCTCTTATATGTTTCATTAATTATTAAATAATCATCCAAATAACTTTGAAATAACAAGCAATCCCCTTTCAAAATCCTCGAACAATAATTTAAAAAATATAATCTTAAAGTTTTCTTTCAATTCTTTAAAATGAGAATTTTTTTTTTTCAAAAGCAATTTCTCTTTCTATTCACGAATGTGTCAAAATCCCATAATCCTCACATTTAGATCACTCGTCACTTTCCCGAAAAACACAATTGGGTTTTTTCCACAATGTCTCTTTCCTCAAACAAGAAAAAAAAATCTCTATTATAACAAACGCAAATTATTATCTTAAAAAAAGAAAGAAAAGGGAAAAAATTATACAAACTCAAGATCAGCGATAAACAAAATCGGACGCCTGCCGTCCAAGATGTAGGTTTGAAATAATTTAGATTAGAAGCGGATAACAATAGGGAAATGGCCAGCGATTGTCCACCGGTCGGTCGATCTATTTTTGTAGCCCCCACACTCGACGGTAATCGTGTCGGCACCGTGCCGGCTAAGCGACGGCGCACTTACGGCGACCGTTTTGTCCCTTTGTTCTCTAGAGCAGGAAACGCGATTCGTGTTATGTCAGATCGTGCCTTTTGTTTGTTTCTTTGATTGCCCCGTCTTTATTTGCTACTTTGGGATGTTGTAATAAGGATTAAGGTGTCTATTTCGAGATCGATAAAGGGTGTAAATATAGATGGATTGGAATTTTCGTCAATGAGAGACAGATTTATATTGCGATTGGATGGACAGGAAGGATTTCGTAGAATGGTCTTTTCAAAAAAAATTTTTTTTTCTTTTCGAAAATTGATTTTTGAAAAATTGTAGGAAAAACCTTTTTAAACCGCTTTGATTTTTGCTCATTTTGTTTGTTTGTTTTTGTGTTAGTTAACAAAAGAAGCATTTGAGTTAAAAATAAAAAGTTTTAACGAAATTTTTAGTTTTTGTTTGCATTTTCGCATCTTTTAAATTTCATTGATTTATCCTTTGTAACAAATAACCAGGAAGTAAGAAAAAATAATGTAAAGGGGAATTTTCTCTGAATGTTAAATAAAGAATTACATGTAAGAAAGAAAAAGATTTTCGCTCATTTGGATGTATTAACTAGTATACAAAAAATATTACCCCATTTCACTCACAAGCAATTTTGACAGTACTATTCTCTATCATAGTAAGAAAAACGTGTTCCGTTTGAGCATAACTATAGAAATAAGGATACGTATATAACATGCCGCAATTTAAAAAATTATATTGGAATAGAAAACACAAATCTATATAAAATATTCAAAGTGTAAAACATTTGATCCCGATGGTTAATCTATGAGTGTTAGTTAACGCTTAAGATACCGTAAAAACGTTAGATACGATAAGATAAATGTTAAGATTTAACGTTTAAGATCGTTGATACGATTAAGATACCATTTAAAATTAGAGGAAAAAGGAAAAGGTAACGAATAAGTATATACACTCACTATAAAATAATAAAAAAAAGAATTCATCGATAAAAATACCTTAATATACAAATAAAATTACTTCAGTTTCAAAATGTCATCGATAACAACGATCATAAACTTTAATCTAAAAAGTTTTACACTGTTTTTCATATTAAAATTACAGAATGAAAACACCCATCAAAAAACTGAAAAAAATAGATATTCGAAACTTCACAAAAATATAAAAAATTTTGAATAAAATTGCAACAATCTTTACATAAAATATATATGAAACACTCTGAAATAAACATTAGAATCATGAAAAAATATATAAAAAAATTAATATAAATAAGTAATCTTATTTATATTTTAAAATACTCTTATTTAGAGTATTTAAAAAAAAATGTCTTATGATTAAGTTTAAGGTATACGTATATTAAATAAACAATTAACTTAATATTAATTGAAAAAAAAATTACAGTTAAATGAGAACTTAGCCAAAAATTATGTATACGTTTTATTAAAGATACTTTATTTATTAATAAAAAAAAAATCCAAAGCGTTTGAAAAATAAGTGAAATATAAATTCTTATCTTAAATACTTTAAAGTTTTGTTAAGTTATTATAAATTAATTTCTTAAAGTTATTTTATTAAATTATATAATTATTTAATTATATTAAAATACAACAATACTTAAAACTGAAATCTGCATCATAAATATAAAAATGAGTTTAAATTTTTTAAATGAATTCTGAAAGATGTTTCAAAACACACATGATAATAAAATTAATTTTTCGTGTTCAACATGTTAATAACAACGTTTGCATGTTAAATTTATTATATTCAATGAACTTCTTATATGAAAAAATTGCATTTTTATCCTTATTATAAAATACTTTAGACATCTTACAAATCAAATTATCTATTTTAAATCAGCAATCAAATATTATCAGCAAATATAACTGAAGTAATTCTAAATTAATAAGAAATCATTTTAAACAATAAAAAAATATTCAAAACTAAATATGTACTTACATCCTGAAACTCAGCCATATCCGTTGTCATCATGTCCTGCTTAGCTGTTACTCCACTATTCATTAGCAGGGGGGTCGAAGTTGTACACTCTATACCGCTCGTTGTCATCCCTTCCGAAACATACACGGAACAATACCACGGGGTACACGACAGTACCTCACCGAACCTCACCCCCGCTGTGCGGCATGGATTTCATCTTCATAGGGGGAATGAGAAAAACAAATTCTGGAAAAAAAATCCAATAATCCTATTTACGAAAATCTTCCAATTGTCCAGTCAACTAACAAAGGTTACTACTCCTATGATATCACGTGCCATTACGGTGAAAACTCCCACACATAGTGAGTGTGGGATGGAGGCAGACCACTGTCCACGCACGCGGGCACTCACCGGTAGGGACGGACACACCTGTACTTGTGCATAGGGTCCATCTGACTACCTTGCTTTCATTAGACCGTGGTCCAAAAAGTAGGTCGCCCCCTAGCGGTCGCTTGGCCCAGGTAGTGAGACCAGTTGAGGTGAGTGTAAGTTTGCTTCGATGTATGATTTCCGATATGGTCACTGGGCACTGATGATTTTTCGACAAGTTTGTCCACAATTGAGAATTACCTACATGGAGGTGTTGGAGAGTAATTTGGTTGGGTTTTTCTTTTTCTTTCTCTCTTCACAAATTCTTTCATGTATTTGAGGTGTCAGTCTGTGTATAATTTGTTAGAATGATAACATCAAATTAAAATGTCAAACGATCGCTTCCAGCTTTAAAAGAATCAGAGGCAAAATTACGTATGATACGCTTATATATATTCTGTTTAGTTCTAGATTTGCTGGTTATAAAATTAGTTTTTCCCGAATAGTTTTATTTCGCATTTCCGTCACAGAGCTTGATTACGACTTATATAATCTATTTTATTAGCAACAAAATAATTAATCTGTTTTCGTAGGCAGATTAATAATATGTTTCACTAGATGTAGGTTTCCATCAAACTATACTTGTTATAGGGAACTGAAAAGATGAAATTAAGGAATGATCAGATAACTTTCCTTAAAAAAAAATTATTCACTATTCCGAAGAAAAGAACAAAAAAAAAAAAAAAGATCTTAATTGAAATATGTAAAAAGTAACTAATACGAAGACAATAATTACTAAATTTGCATACAAAATTAATTCATAATTCAATTTTTTATTAGATAAACAATTCAATAAGGAAATATATAAGAGTTTAAATATTAAAAGTAGAATATTATGAGTTACATTTTGTAATGCCATTTATTATATTCACAAAACATGAATAACTATATATATATATATATCTTCATAAATGCTTTGGGAATAGTACTAAAGCTACAACATACAATTTTTATAAATTTTCTGTTCTTTGTTTATAAGAATTGGTCATAACTATTATTCAAAAGCTAAAATATGTGAAATATTTTTTAAATCAATGAAATTAAAGTCTTATTAATGTTAAAATGGGAGATAATATGTAATATATATTTAATGTAATATTATAGTGAAAGTAGAATAGAATACTGATTACAAACTAAAGGTAAAATATAGACATAAATTCCTTTTAGTTATCAGTTTTTAATATTCTGAAGAATACTTTTTAACATTTCATGCTCTCTTGAAAAGTTTGAAGTTTCTAGAAAATTTGGAGAATGGTTCTTTCTCAACTTTTTCTTAAGTTAAAGATAAGTATATATTTTCTCTTTTCATACCAATCATTTTTCATTTTTTCTATGCTTTACCTGCAGAAGTTTTCATAACTTAGATATTTAAACATCTTTTTGCACTACTTAATTTTATTATTATATATAAAATGATATTGCATATAATTTTTTACGTATTGCCATTCTGAAATTAAAAAGATGAGATTAAATATTTTTACAAAAACTTCTCAGTTACTTAGTTAAGAGAACAATTATTCTGAAATAAAAAACGTAAGAAGCATTAAAATTATATCACCAGAATATATTATGGTATTATGATAGATAACGAATACAATATCAAATTCTAAAATATAAAAAACCGTTATTAGAAATAAACAGTAGATAATAAAAACATCTTCTGAAATCTACGATTCTAAATGCTGAATTCTTAAATTTTTCAGTGTTGTGTTACAAAATAGCATTAATTCCGTTTCTCGAAACAGCAAAGAAAAATTATGAGCTATTATGGACTAGTTCTAAATTGGGTTTTTCATTTTAACTATTATTTTATGTATTAATTATGATAAGATAAGGTAATAGTATGAAAATTAAGTTCAATTTTAAATTAAATGAAAACAAAAGAAGATATTACTCTAAATTTAAGTTTTTTTTAAATTATCACATAATCAAATGAATGAGAAAGGAAAAAAAATGAGTAAAAGCTTTAAAAAAAAGGATTTAATTCAAAAACAGAGAAATGTGGTTGAAGTAATTTCAAAATGGTCTGATATTGAAACATTTTAATCAAAGTAATTATATTTCGATGATATAAAGTGAATTATTGTGAAAACAGCAAGTCGTTAATAATTTAATTAATTATGTGAAAATATTGAATTAATTATTACTATTATTGAATTCTGATGAAATTCAAAAACATATCTTAAAAAAGAGTATCTTTGTACATATTTACTAAAAATAAATATATATAAAATCTTTAAATATATAGATAGGGTTCTTTTTAATTAAAGATACTCGTAAATCAAATTAAAGCCACATTTTGTATATAATTAAACGATTGCTTTCATAAAAATTGAGTATATATATATATATATATAGTAAAAATAAGTAAATTTATCAACAAAAATTATGCTATGTATCATGAATTGCATTTATTGAATGATATATCCAATAGATTCTATCGATGATATACCATTAATAATTTTAACAAATAATTAAACTCTGAGAGTTTTTAAACTATTACATGTATCTATGACGTATCATTAGGGGGGTTGAAAATCCGATAATATCAAAGCGATAAGAGCTGTAAAATATTCGAAAAGAAAGCATGTTATTTTTTTCGGAATCATAAATCATCTAGATTTTGATTCCAGTATCCTTTTGCATTTGTGAGTTATTTGTGAAATATGCCGCAGATTTTTCGACCGTTTTTAAAATGTAGAACATTGCTTTAAAAATGATACTTAGTAAGCAAAATATATGAAACATGAAATAGAGTTTTTTGATTTTAAAATAACTAATAGAATACGAGGCTCGAAGTTATATTAAAATCTGCCATCACTTATAATTTGGGTAGCTTTAATTTGAAGTAATTATAAGCTTGATTGGTTTTTATTAACGTCGGACTAGAAGCAACACGAGAGCTATTGGCGGCGGACCTCGTAATTTTGAATCTCAGTCAAGGGACGAGGACGACACCTGTGCTGACACCCTCTTTCCTAACTGCCACATCACGTCACGGAAAAACTTTGATTTTTGACAGATTTAACGTCCCGTGACAGATTAATCCCGGCTGCACGGCGGGTCTTCAGTGGCCTCAAGTTTCGAACCCACGACTCGACGAAAACCGACGGCCGCGAGTCTGCGACCATGACCAATAAGGCTACCATCGCCAAGGTATTTTTAAGTAAAACAATGCTAAAATGACAATTAATCAAATATACTAAAAATTGTAGAATGTTTTTCACTTATCCAAAACTTCTTTGAAATGCTGAAGCCAAAATAACATGAGATTGATGCATTGGAAAATTACACTACTTTTGTAACTCAAAACATTGGAATTTACATTGCATATCAATAACAAATAAATAACTACTCTCGCTCTATCTCTTAAACACGACAAATTTTTCAAACCCGAGACTACACGCCGTTAAGCAACCCACTTTTCTGTGCCAAAAAATTAAAAGCGTCCATTTCTAAATAGTTTCTTTGTCTTTAATTCAAATCAAGAGACCTTCAACAGTTGTAAAGAAATGCCTCCACTTATCATTGGGACTGTCTCGATATTTTGACTGAGATTAAACATCGACACAGCCTAGCTGTCCACCTTGTTTCGCCATTCTTCCGGTGACATGCTATCGTCTCTAAATCTGGTGAGAAAGAGCCCGAGTGACAAAAATAAGTCCTTAACTGCCATTTTTACGAGTAGAGTGACTAGTTTCCTTATCAGATTAACTCTTATTAAAACGGAGTTAGTGTCTATTTAGGAAGATTTCTGGTTCCCCGAAAGTGAGACGACGCGAAGAAATGAAACCTGTCTCTTGCCAGACAATTACAATTAAGCACGCTTGTGGAGTGAATTTTAAGTTGTTGTCAGGCTCCTTTTCGCTTTCTCCACGCCACGCGCTTCCTGGTAGCTCGTTCAAAGAGATCTTTCTTTCCTTTCTTCGCTCGCTTTTTTAGCACTTAAAACATTCGACTATAAAGTATGTTCTAAACTTCCGAACAGAAAAAACGACGTTGTAATATAATTCAACATGAGCGAATGTTTTTAATTTGGTTGCATTAGTATGGAGTGAGTAAAGGCGGGGCTTTTATCATCAAATGAGCTAATAATGGTTCGTTAACATCACGATAATTAATATGGTTGGTTTAACATCAAGTCAGTGGATTTGCGTGTGTGCATTGACATTCAAGTGAGGAACTAAACCTTATAACAAATAAGTTTGCGAGATAAATTAGTGAGGTTCATGTGGCTCCAGTAGCTGAATTGCTTTAATCATACCTTCTTTAATGTCTGTTAGTACAGATTGCATAAAGGTAACACAACGGCCTATTCATAAAGGGCTTCTTAATTTCATCCCATGGTTTGGTGCAAAAGACAAACCATGGCCTTTGTGGAAATTTTACCCCTTAGATTTCCACGACACCTCCTATGAGAACTTAAAAACCTAATTTAATTTAACATCTACTAGTTTCCAAAATAAAACAGTCTCTCGTGTAGTTTGGGGCTTGAACTTATGATTCTACACGAACGTTGCTAGTCACGAAGCTCACGACTTGCCACAAGATTGTACTCCAAAGACACGATTTTAATTTGTCCTCTAGTATGATTATTTGTGGTATTCGCGGTAGCCTAGTGATGATGGCCATGAGATTTGAAGCCGGCGTTGTTTTTATTGAGCTGTGGGTTCGAGCTATGATGCCACTTAAGATCTGACGTGTAGCAGGGCTGATATATGTAAAATCTTGGCGAAGTTCCAAATGGTCCCGTTGGTGTGGTATGGAAATTTGAAGAGAAAAGGGCCAGCTTAGGTATCATTCTCGTCCTTTGACTGGGGTTCAGAATTACGAGGTCCGTCGCTAACAGTCCCCATGTTGCTTCTCAATGTGACGAATAAACAATTGCATCGTGAGGTTCATTAACACAAAGTGAATTACGATTGAATTAATATCAAGTGAATTTTGTTTAGGTTGCATTAATATCGAGTGAGTTAAATTAACTGCAACAGCATCTATAGAGAGTAATTGATTTATATTGACTTCAAATTACGTAATTCTACTATATTAATTTCAAGTTAGTCCCTCTAACAGCAATTAATATGAAAAGCCATGACCTGGTTTCACTGACATCAAACGAGTTGAGAGTGATCATAAAATAAATTACTGCTTACGTTCTTAAAATAATACTTAAGCTTTATGGCCGGTGATGTTCGAGTCCTGGTTTTTCTAATGGCAGACTTGAAGGAGTTTGTTACACGTTATAAAAAAAAAAATCTGCCACATACCAACTCAGGTATCGCCTTGTTACAACTGATCTTATTTCGAAATAATGATGTCTGTCATCAATATCCTTCTCATAACCCTAGCTTGATGTTAATGCTAAGCAAACCCTTAGGAGCAATATTTTTGAACTTATTATTAGATTTCTTAGAATATTTTTCCAATTACGTTTTACTCGTCTCGATTCTTTTAAACAGGATTGAAATAAAAAGATTTAACACTAATATGACTTTTTAATAAATTGATTAATGCTACGAAATATATACAATTCAACGAGTATATCCATCATTTAATCATTACCATTACAAGATTCGCTTAATTTAATTGTATGAAACTGTACAAGAACTGCTTATTGGTGATGATCAGAAATCAATGATTTAAAAAGCTGAAGACATACCACACCTTTGTTGATAAGGATCCAAGAGTGATATTTGTACATTCCCATCACGTGATACTCATGGGCTTGGCTTTTGCTAGAAGTATACAATTGAATCAATATTGATTAGAACGAGGATTAGGTATTGCTGTTTCAATCAGCAATATTCCCATACAACCCAACGATATCCATTGTAGCTGCAAAAAAAGAAGAAACTTTTTGAATAGTTCCCGAAAACATGGATATTTATTGGAAATATTTGTTGTTGTGTGTAGGTTTATACAGGGAGTGTTTAACAGAAAGATAACACGACTTCTTTCTATCTAGGGTAACTGTGAAATCTCAAAAGTATTCCTTCCAAAAATAAGCATTTCAATTGCATTAAAGTTATTTAAATTCCCTCTAAACTTCTGAAAATATCCTTCGATGGTAATTTTCCTTCTCGCTGGATCCTTTTCCTCCCTAAAATAGTTGCTGCGATAGCATAGTGGTTATGTTTTACAGTCGGCGGTTTTCGACGCGTCGCGGACTCGAGCCTTGATGCCACTAAAGACACGCCGTGTAGACGGGTCTGATGCACATTCAATCAGGTCAAGGTCCCAAGTCTTCCCTTTCTCGTAGTGTAGAAGCTAGGAGAGGAAGGTGCCAGCTTACTTAATCGTCACTTGATAGCGGCCCAAAATTATGAGGAGCCTCGTGTTGTTTCTCAGTGAGACATTAATAAACAATTACATTCCTACTGAAATAATAATGAACGCTCTTAGTAAGTTTCATTTCTGATATCTTAAGATTTATTCTTCTTTTCTGTTAAATTTAAATTTTCTTGGATTGATTTACGTGTATATCAAATACAATATACTGCTTGAATATTATTAGCCACCCAAAGGGCTATTGATTTAGTCGGATCACTTTTGGCGTACCAGACCACTTTTCAATTTTTATCGTTTGCTTCAATTTTAATTACATTTAGCTTAAATATATACAATTTTATAATTTACTATTTGTTTTAATTTTAAAGTCAGAAAAGTTTACTATTGTCCATTTCTTGATATTTCATCGTATACTGTAATTCTTATATGTAATTGAGTAATATAATAATAATTATTTTAAAAAAAAGAAAGAAAAAGAAACAATCGCACCTTGGGTGGCTAAATCTGTTCTTTGTAAAACTTTGCATATAATTTTTATTTGTTTTAAGTTCCGAATTAAAGTTTTCTTTTTTAAAAAAATGTTTAAAGCTACAGCTTACAATGGTACACATTTGTCTTTCATTTAGATTATAAGTTTTCTTTTAAATTTATGGAGGTTTTTTTTTTTTTTTTTTTTTTTATTGAGCAATGATGCAATAAATAAATGACTCAAGTTTCAATGCAGTCATTATAAGTAAAAAGCTTCATATTCTTAGTATGAGACATGAACAGATTCCTAGTATCTTGCCAATTAACAGCGACAGGACTTTGGCATTTTAATAAATTATTCATTGTTTTTTTTTAAATGCTTCTAGAAAATACCTCCTTAAAACTTTTTGAAAGAATATTATAAAAATTAAAGTAGAACGTGGCTGGTTTCTTCTTTGAAATTTTCTTAAATAGAAACTGATTTCTAGGAAGAATAACAAATCGAATAGATAAAAAAAAAATTACTTTCTTCACTTTAATAAATATTCATTACCAGTATTTATCATTTTCTTTATGTTGCACTTTCATCATCATTGAATGAAGCAGAAATGAAGTTCAAAACACTTAAAAGCTAACAGAGAAAATAAAGTTGTAAAAGTAGTTTTTAAATAATTAAAATTACAGATACATCTCGTTAAATTAACTTGCAAATTACACCCCATTGAGTAGTGAGGCTGTTGATATAAACAGAATTATCTTGAAGAAAATTGTTTTTTTATCGAAACTGTATTTTATGCGACTGATAAGATTTTTGATAGAAAAAAAAAAAAAAAGAAATTATTTTTTGTTAAAATTTAGTTTATTTGCATAAAAATATTTAAAAATTCTTTCAAATAAAAAAATTAGTCAGTATCTTTTTAAGGCATTCGATAATCTTGTGGAATAATTTTTATGTGATAATCAAATTACATGTAACAGACATTTTCAATATTTGAAAAAAATATGCTATATGTAATCTTCATATTAAATTATCATGTGAAGCAATTTTGAAAAGATAATAAAATATCTAAGAAAAGAAAAAAAAAAATATCCTTCACAGTTTTTTCCAAATTAATAGCATTGCAATTTTTCGATACATGTGATCTCTTTATTTTCTGTTTAAATACGTTTTACTGGAATGCGTAAGCAATGTGCAAAGATAATACTAATACTTATAACACAAATTTGAAAAATTTTAAGATTTTTCAATTCGATTTTTTCGCATTAATTAACGCGGACCATGCAAAACTTTTTCAAAAACGTCCACTTCTTGATAAGCAACAATGAAAACAAGTGTCTTCTAATTGATTTCTACTACTTTTTGAACTTTTTTAGGAAATAAATTGAATTAAGGCAATAAATCTCTCATTCTCTCGAGCGAAAATCAAGAAAGGTCAAGCTGCTATAAGAAACAGAATAAAAGAACAGAGCCATTTCATTTGGAATCTTTGTGCCGGAATGTGAATTCACCAATCGAATATATCCAGTTCCTAAAAGAAGTCACTACGAAAAAAGAAGATTTACAATCTTCCTGATTCTACCGATTTGATAATAGAAACTGTTAGAGCATTTTATCTCCGAGTACCATAAGTCCATGAATAATAAATAATATCATTCTTCATGCTGACATATCAGTGAAGCGAAAACCCTGTTTTTTGTTTAGATGTCGGAGTAGTATACGGAACGAACATTTTTATCGGTTTGGGAATTTAGAAATCATTATACGATATGTGTGGCGTTCGCTTCAACCATTTGAAACTAGTTATTAGGAAGTAGATGGACCCATTTTGGAAGCGGTCATTTGTAGTAATTTATTCTTCATCAAACCTATGCTTAACTGAAACTAGAAGATGTTGTTTTGTCTTGTTCGAATACGTGAGGCGGAATTTATTGATTGTATCTATATTTAGAGTATATTTTCCTTTTTAATTTTTCTGAACGTCAGGAGGTCTGTGTCTTTTTCTAACATTATACAATGTAGTCACGTAAAATTCTAACAAATTTATAAGATAATTTTAAAGATAGCGCGTTCTTTTCGTTTCTCTTATATAATGATTTCGTATTTATTTACGATGAATGTTATTCCTTTGAAAGATATCTTTGTTCGCGTGAAGTATTATAACAAATCTCAATACCAATTGTTATTTGCTCAAAAAAAATCGGCATAGAAGTGTCTTTAAATTAAAAAATATTCTGCTAACAAATATTTTATTTTCAAATATCTTCATAAGCAAACAAAGTATTTCTTATGTGTCTTCTTTTCCTTTGTTCATTATCAAAGCTATATTTGTGTTATTATAGAGATAAGTTTCATAGCTATATCATTTTCCTGTTTAAGTTTTTCTGCTACAAGTTCCTGTTTTCACATACTGTGCAAGTAATTTTAAACATTCATCTTGCTTTCGTATTAAGAAAATAAAAATATCTAATTTCCCTCCATGGAATATTTTAGAAAATAATTTTAATAAAATAAATTTCATATTATAAACACTTATATAAAACTTAATTAAATCAAAAATATATATGTATATACAAGTTTTAATTCTATAATTTTGCAATTAATAAAAAAATTTGGCAAATAAAAACCAATTGTGTTTCATTGTGAAATTGAATATTATATTAGTTACCAAACCTTATCGTAAACGAATATGTGTGTAAAATAATATTTCAGTGATATTAAACAATTATTTCACAATCCAAGAATATTCATTAAATTTTGTAATTCATTTGCAATTGAAATTCAAGAGGTCATAATAATACATACAATTGCATTAAGTCTTTTAGTTGATGATATGAGAAAGGTTAAAAGTCAAATTAGCTGAATATTTCATACCTTCAAGAAATATTGAACAATTAATTTTAAACCAAAATTTTCCAAGTTTAAATTCATTTCTTTACAGGATAAAATATATAACTCCAGACGTAGTTTCGCTTCATATCTGGGTAATTTAATGTGAAGTTTCAAAGTAGCTATTATTAATAATTAAAGCGAGAGATTTTGATTAAAATACTAAAGAAATTCTAACACTTTTAAAAAGCCGAGTTTTTTGCTTAGGAATGTATTACAAAGGATATTCCTTCCCCTTTATAAATTATGCGTAGCCTCAAAATGTTGAGTATTTGCGTTGAATTAAAACAACAATGAGTTTTCCGACCAAATTCTATCGAAGCAATCTAGAGCTTGCTTTAACCAACTTCTTTGATTTGACCCTGTAGACAAAAATATTTGAAGAGCACTTGAAGAAAACCAAAGGACCCTGAAATCCGTTATTTCACAATATTGACTGAACTCAAATCCAATTCCCTTTTCCCTCTTTTCCACTAAAGCGAAAGGCTCCTTAGACATTTTCTTTAATTCCTTCCTTTGAAAGCAATAAAAGTAAAGCTAAAAATATTGACCCGTTTTTACGATGGGAAACGTCACAAACGAACATGGCATTTCACACTCAAACCACCCCCACCGATCGCCATATTTTTTCCGCTTTTTTTTTAGATTTTTTGATCCAGTAATCCACAATCTGCCACTTTTTTAGTTCATGCGATCCTATACTGGGCCTCCTATAGACCTCCCATGCTTTGTTCTAGAAATATTTCGTGGCATGTCTTCCAACTTCCCCCCCCCCCTTTTTTTTTTCGTTGCCTATCTTTCCCCCCATCTTTTGCTTTTATTTAATAAGAGTCATAAGTCTGAAAGAATTAGAACAAGACATTGCACCTGGATATTTTGTTATTTGGCTTAAACCATTATCCCACTTTCAAACCATTTTGACCGAAGTAGTTTCTATCAAATAGAGACATTGCAGTCATATTGCAAATGGCGCATTTTGTACAGTAAGGCCAAGCGAGTGATTAGTTTGCTTTGCGAACAATAGTAATTTTCATTTTTATTTGAAAATTGTTGTCAAATATCTACTGTAATGGGAAAGTAAGGTGTGGTACTGTGATTCCTATTTGTAGAGTAAGATTAGTTCACATATGGTCTCCTATAATGGAATTTGTAAAAAAAATATTTGCTAAATAAAACATTTTTTTTTTCGAGCGAAACGTCAAAGGAATTTTGATGAGCAATTTAAGCCGCAGATTAAATCTTATTTTATTGGATTAAAATCCATGGACAAATTTGACCATATGTATAAAGGATATGATGGGGAACAGTAAAGGCGGCAAAAGAGCAATTTAATTTTTTTTTATATAGAATTTTGTAGAAATATGAATTTAGAAGTAAAAAGAAAGGTTTGAACAACTGGAACAATAAAAAGTTGTGATATAAGATCAAAATATTTTCATATATCCGGATAAGTATTGTAACCTCAGATTGCCTTGAATTTGAATCGTTTGAATTGCAATGCTTCACAGCTATTTTAAATTAAAAGGGAGTCACGTAATTACAGTCAAGAAGTTAAATAAGTTCCGCTATTCAATTACAAATCTATTTAATACAGCGAAAATGCAGGATATAAATAAATGGTAGTTGTTTATTATTGGGTTAAAGAGTACTTACACTGCTTTTACACAGCTCAGTCTTTTGTAAATATTAATATTTGGAATGCTGAACGTTGTTTTAGAAACGTAAAATAATTTTTTCAAGCTGTTTCATAAGAAATACTATTTCATAATATTTTTAAAATAAATCAAATAAAAGGTAATATTTTAATGGAAAAACTCTAAAATTTCATTTATTTAAAGAAAAACTTTGAACATGGCAATTTTACAATTCGAATATGGCACAGACGAGATAATTACAGTCTGTATGTGAATTCTTTATAAAACTTTCTACGCTGATATAGACTTTTAACGAGAAGTATTTTTGAATATTTTTCGTATTATCTAAATGCTAAATAAAATTAACAGACAAATTACGAAAAATTGAAATACATCTGTTTTGAAATGGAATATTTAGACCAGGATCTGAATCTCATTAAATATTCTTACAGATTTTCTTTATATTTTGATGTCTCGGATTTTAAAGTAAACAAATAAGACTTACATTATAAATTCGACTGATTTATTCATTTCGCTTCATATCAAAGCATTTGCCTAATGGCAATTGGTTAATTTAACTAGTAATTCTGCACTTCCATTATCGAATTCAGTAATCGATTTTCCGGCCATTTCCAGTATACTGTAATCGAAAGAATTCATCTTTACTGAGAAGTTCTTAATACTCTCAACCTTCGTCTTGGAATTTCCGGCCCTGTAATCATCGATAATGTGCACTTGCGCCTTATTTTATGGCAAAGCACTCAATTAGCAGCAGAAATTTCGCTCAGGAAAAGCAGCATAAAAATAATAAGAAATTGCAGTAAAAAAGGAAATAGATTGTAAAACGATGTACAGTATGAAATGTCAGGATGTTAATGGGGTTGACCTTAATGTGGTCAAAGAGTATAATGTTCCCCTTGATATTACAAATTTGAGAATCGACATCATTTTGATTTTTTTTTTTAAAAAATTCTTTTGTGTTTTTTTGCTCTTGCATTAAGTCTAAAAGAGTTCAAAACACGTATAATTTCTTAACGTTATAAAAAAAAAGAGAAAAGGAAAAGAGCTTAAAGAAAGAGAGATTTATAAATACTGGACTAAAAACTTTTTGAAACTGTTCGTTTAATCCAACAGTTAGATTGGAGTATATTTTTCATTCAGGCCATTAAGCCTAACGGTTTTATGTTAGCAATTTAAAAATGGGCTTGTTTAACAAAAAAGGTATAGATTTTTTTTTTCGTATAATGACTTCTGGACTTATTATGGATACATTATACCGAACTACTCCATTAATAAAGTTTTTCATTCAAATTTTATTGCTACCAAATTTTAAATGATAATAGTATTATGTAATTTGTTTCAGAACTCCCCAAACTGGCTTATAATCTAAGTCATAGTCTTAAATGAACCTCTTTTAAAGTTTAAAAAAAAATCTGTTGAAAGTACATTTAATGGATCTAATCATTTACATGAAGATTTGTAATTAATAATATAATCAGTGTTTACTATATTTTAGGGTAAAAATTGGGATAAAATTTACTATTATAGAAATTTTCATTTTATTGTAATAAAAAAATTATAAAATGTATTTTACTCAATAAAAATATTTTAGGTTTTAACAACGATCAGACTGAACTATATACGAATAAATTTGCAGGTAATATCAATAAAATGAATTTCAATATTTCGATAACTTTAAAAATCTAATTCAAAAGAGGTTATGATATCAAAGATCATTTGCAGGCTTGTAACGGAATTGTAGAAAAGAGAGATATTATAATAGTATATCGTATGATTCTAAAGATTTTAAAATTAAAAAAAAGTTTAAAAATTATAATTTAATTCCAGCTTGTTGAGCATCAGCATCCTATGAGCGAGTATTAAAGTTGAAAATTTGATTTGGATTTAAGTTATTTAAATTTAAATTTTATACACCGAATCAGTAAATATATCAATCAAAAAAGAAAGTAGAACTATTTCACTTAATATTTTAGATTAACAATTAACGAAAAATGTTGTTTAATTTACATTTGTTAACAAGTAATTAAATACAAAGTGTATATGTAACACAAAGTGCATCATCACCCCAGAAGTGTTAATTAAACATTATTACCTCTCAAAAAGTACAAATGTAAACAAATGTTTATCTTTCTTAGCATTTGAAATTTTTTTTTATAAAAGTAAAATGCAAAACATATTTTCCATAAAAACATTAAGGAAGAAATAATTGAAAAATGGATTTGTACTTCTGCTTAACCCAATTATGTTTTCAATGAACATTCGCCTTGCTTACTTCTGCGACGTTGTAAGCAATATATCACAATGTAACTTCTAACTTTTTTTACTTCTTAATTGATATCGAAGTTTCTTTAATTTGATTTCTCCATAGTTATAACTTAATAAATCATTTTTCCACAAGATAAAGGTGTGGCATTTAGGACTTAAGCTTTTTGATATTTTCAGTTTATTTGGGACTTAACTCTTAGAAGGAAATAGAACATTTCAGGGTTATTTAAAGACATACTCCATGAAACAGAGCGTGTTTGAAGAGTTCGGCGCCTGTTTTGCTAACAATGTTTCACTTGTTGAAGGATCAGGGTGCTGAAAGGAAAGATAAGTCCCATTAACTATTGCAACACATTACATATTACTGTACTTCCTGCTGCCTTCCTTCGGAAAAAGGGGATGATTTATGGACTATGATACAAAACATAAGAATCGATCAGTTTAGTGGGGACAGAGCTTTTCTCTTCCAGTAACATAACTTAAATCAATTGGAAAGAAGAATGCCACTTTGTCAAAGGGAGTTTCTGGAAGGAACAAAAATTGAGAGCGTTCTACTTCTCAAGCACCTTAAAAATTATTTCGAAATTTCTATTTTTAAGTATTTGAGTATAAATTGATATATTGTATTGAGTTTTTAGGAAACTCCTCAAAGTGAAAAGAAGGAATTTTTTCATTCAATTCAAATATAAAACAAGGATACGTATACATTGAATGTACTAAATATTTTTCAAAAAATATTTATGTAATCCAAGAATTCAATAGAAAAAATTCACTACATTCGAGCTGATAAAAAAAATGGAGATAAGAGTATTTAAGTTTAGTCTAGTGTATTTGGATTGCCTTTATTTTAAACGACTTCTACAATTCCATATAACATGCAAGTCGTACTTATAGTACAAGTTTTTATCTATTATAAAGTTTGATCTGTAAATGAAGTAGAACTTAGTTGCCAAAGATGATACTTGAAATAATTACGTGGATATATGATAACAGTTGCAACTGTGATAGTCACTCTTTTAACCGATCACTCAGCTGTAAGAAATAAAGCATATAATGTCCGTAACAATGAATTTATCTCTAACCTGATGGATTTTGTGAAGTGTACCGTTTATTTAAGCAGGGATCATATTCCAGTGTGATCATTGCAGGAAAAGCATATTGAGTTATATTTACTCGTTTATCATAATTTCGTATTTCTGTATCATGTATTATTCGAATTAACCGAATTTGTGATACAGAAGCCATTTTGCTGTTTGACTAAGATCCAGTCTCGAGAAATGCTTAAAAACGACTAACTATGCTGGAAACCTAAGCAAATTATTATGTCACAATACATTTAATCGGATCTTAAAAGGTTGACTAAGGGATGGGCTTCGTTGCATTATATTTCAAAAATTCATTAATCACATTAATTTGATTCTAGGAGACATCAAAAAGTGACACAAAATGAGCCATAAAGGCTATGATCTTATAACAATCGATCCTACAAAAAAAATCAAAATTTCATTGTCATCAGTGGATCAACTGATGAATATAAGATTTTGGTGATTTCAGATATGTGATTTGTCCAGCGTATAGTAATGCATCAATAGGAGTAATTCATAGTGCAAAGAAACTGAAATAAATTCAAAGAAATATTTAAATGTATTGAATTTTTGTTGTCAGTTCGAAATTTCTTTCTTATATTTTTAGACTAGCGTGAAATGAGAATATATCTGAAAATAAGCATAACAATGCATATTACAAACGAATATAGAAAATATAGGGAAAACTTCCCTTTTGAATATGTTTTCTTTTTCCTTAAATGAAACCCCTACAGTTCAGTAGATAATATCACTAATATCATACCTAGGTGATATTCTCAGTTTGAGAGTTAGAAAATCTTGATTACAATAAAGACCAATTGAGCGAAATAATAGGAGATGCTGCAAGTTGTGAAGGGAAAATTCGACTTCATGATTCTCACACGACATGTGTGGATTAGTTGATTTGTTTGACTCAACCTTGGACTGAAAGCTACCAGAGGACTGTTGGGGTAACCCTCATAATTTTGAATAGTGGTCTAGTTACACCTGAGCTGGTATCTCCTCTCCATTCACATCACACCACGTCAAGATTTTGAGGCTTACATTCATTTAACGTGCAGCATTCTCTATTATTATGGCTTATGTCTACCGGCCAGTTTTATTTCATGGGAGTAATGTTTAACCTATATAATTTCTACTTTCATCCACAAAGAAAGACTATATTATTTATTTAAATGCAATAACGTGCACCCGAAAGAGTAAAAAATAATGAAAATTTCTGCAAAATTTTATTTTCTGGCATATATTTTTGAAAGTGTTTTTAAAATACTTTTTGAGACTGGAAAACTAACAGAGAATTATTAAAATGGAACGTATATATATATATATATATATTTTTAAAAAAATCGGAGAGATAACGTAATTCTGCAGAAACCTTCATTACTGTTTTTCTTCCTGATGCACTTTTTTGTATTCAAATAAATAAACTAGTTTAGATTTGAGAAGGAAACTAGAAATTCCATAGGATTAACATTACGTTCATAAATTAAAAATGGCTCATAGACAGGCGCTAAAGCCAGACAGATTTTTAATAAAATTAGGGCTAAAAGAAGAGGTTTAACTTGATATACACCGAATATGAAAATCGCGATTTCAAGAATTTGACTGTCACAAACAGTATGATATGGAAAAATAGGATAATAAGGGACTATTTAATATATCTTTCTTTGTATATAGCTTGTAATTCTTTATTATGAAGTACTCTTATATCTCCAATAATTCTTCTAGTAGACTAGAATGACGTTATTTAATTACTATAAAAATTTACAAATAATTTTCACCAACACAAACTAGTATCATCTGAAGCGATACAGTTCAAACCAAATCAAATTTTTTAAATTAAGAAATATTTAACAGACAAAATTCAAAGATAAGTATACGTAAGCGAAAATTTAAAGAAATTCGTAGGTTGTAAATGATTTTGCCTTTTAAATGTGTGTTCATAATATTTTTCTACATAAATTTTTTGCTTATAATGATTTATTAATCATACACTTTGGAATTATACACATATATGAATTGTTTTAGTTCTCTTTAATGTGTGTGATATTTCTTAATAATAATCTAACCACATATCTAGTATACTTAATGTAATTTGCCATTCATTTACTTATAGATGAGAGTAAAGCAATTGATCAGTTTATTTCTGTTGAATATATATCACAGATATTGATGAATAAAGTGAAAAGGTTTTTTTAATGCAACAAAATCATTAATCTTCGAATTGCTCAATGAGCTATCGATATTTGAATGCATAACAGATGGAATGAGCGTAACTTTATATTTTAAAAATTAACTCACAGTAAAATCAATATACAGGGTAAATATGCATTATTAGTTATTCTTTTAATAATTTTTTTTAGTTTTATTATTTATGTTGGCCTTATATCAAGATATGAAAAATTTCCTCTTTGTGTACTGAAATGTTTGTTAACTTAGAACTCGGGAAAGAAATATAATCTACTAAAATTACGAATAAAACCAAATTAAATAAATGATCCTTATAGAAGAAAAATCGCTTAATAGAAATAGTATATTACAAAATATTAACAATACAATAAATCCTTTCAGATGCCAAAGAAAAAAGTCAAAGCATCAAGCAACACTCTACCTTCAATGCCTACTCTCACAAAAATTATCCGATTAAAAAAATATTTTTACAATCCAACTAGGTATTAAAGAATATACGAATCTAACTCCACATGGACATCGTGACTTTCTTATATCGATCCGCTGAAGGGGGAAAAAACCCGTGCACATTCGCGATTAAGTACATTTATATAGCGGTTGAAGTGAAGCATACTTTATTACTAGCGCGGAAGGAAATAATCCCTGGGACCTCCCGCTTTTCATAATCCATCAAAGGTGCCGAGATCCAGTCAGGTATCAGAGCAGCTGCCAGGTTCAAGGGGATACATATTGGGGAGGGGGGTTGGGGAAAACATTCACGGATATTTCACCTAGAGTTTTATTTGGGTAAGAGAGTTTCGCAATTCCCCTTTCTTTTCTTCATTTTTTGTGATGAGGACTTCATTGTGTGACAAGAGTTTTATAACCTGTAAGAAATCATTTTAAAACGAAATTTTTTCGTACAGATTTTCATTAAAATTTTTATTTATAATTCAGTTATTCATAAACTATTTCAACGGTCCACTGTTTCTAAGACATTGATCTCTGGATTTCGGTAGTTAAACTTTATTTAATAATACCTTAAATGGAAATAACACAAATTTAACAGAAAAAGTTTAAGAGAAAATTTTTATATCTTATAAAAATTGTTAATATTATTTCTTTCATAGTTAGGCTAGCGAACTATGTCAATTATTTTAATTATCAAAAGAATCAGTCAAAAGAATTAAGTAATAGTCAAAGGAATAAAGTCGAAAGAATAAGTTTAATAGTCAAAAGAATTAAGTAAAAAACGATTGATGGGTTTAATAAATTAGCAAAATTGGGGCTAGTAGAAGTCCTGTCATGATAATAAAAAATGGAATCTATTCTTAAAGCATAAAATTTCCTTTTATTAATATTTTATGATGATTATGATGAGGTTATGATGACGAAATTTTTATTGGAAACGTAAAAAGATCTTTCGGATTTTTTTGTACTACTCCGTAAAAATAACTATTATTATGTCTTTTCTTAGATTTTTGAGCCGTGGACATGCAAAACATGGCAAATCACATATGTCACCCAGAATGTTTCATGAAATTTATTATCTCCCCATTTTAAAAGTTTGATTAAGAACAATAATAGTTATTATTCGAAACAATATAAACTACTGAGTCAATCAAAAGTAAAATTTCATTAAAATATTTATATAACATAGTTATGATAAAAGTCTGTGTAAAATTACTTTATATTTGAATACGTTTTTGAGTAAAAAAACAAAGAGAGAAATAAAATAATTTTAACTTAACACGTAGAATGGATTAGATTTAAATGTTTTTAATGAAGTAGAAAATGACGTGTTTGAGAGTGTGGTATTATTGTGATTGTTTATTAACTGAGAAGCAACAAGAGGACCATCGGCGTCAGATCTCGTAATTTTGAACCTTGGTCAAGTGACGAGGACGACCTATAAGTTGGCAACTCCCTCTCCAAACTTTGAAAATACGCCAACAGGAGGACTTACATTTTTGAGAGAGTAAAAAAAACAGATAAAATGTGAACTCGAAAAAAGATGAGTAGTAAGTTGTTTTTTTTTAAATAAATTTTGAAAAATGGAAGATTCCGATTTCGAATTTTATAAATATTGTTATTTCTTCTTTTTACTTAATTTTTGCAATATTTTGTATTTTTTATGCAGTTTTTGCTGATAATTTCTCTTCAGCTTTAAACAATTAAAATTATAGATTTTTTTATTAATTATTAACTTAATAATTAATAAAAAATGTCGTAAGTCTTATAGAATTCTCAATCAATTTTAAAATTTAATAAGAAATCTATAACTTTTTTAAATAAGTTATTAACTTAGTAAAAAAGTTTACATTTTATTTTCAATAGAAAAAATAAAACTATATTATTCTGTTTATGTATTTTTTTTGAAGCCTCAACAATCTTTTTCTAAGAATAAATTACCTTATATAGGAAGACTACGTCATATCTCACTGGTCTTATTTTGTTGTCATCACAGCTATTTATTTCTGTTCTTAAAAATGTAAAAGACGTTAAACATTCTACTCCAAACCCACTTAGTTCAAAAGCAAAGAAGCCTGGTAAAAGAATGAATGCATGCAAGAAATTGTATTTCTAAAACAACATGTTTTTTATTAAGTGATGCATTTACGTATATGTATTCAAGTATTTTTAAAATTTATAGTGGAAAAGGAATTTTTCAGTTTTTTTTATGTAATTTATGTTTTTAAATATAATTGTCATTAACAGTGATTATTATTAATAAGTTGAAAGCAAATTGTATGATTCAATATTATAGTAGAGATAAGAATTCTATAAAAGAGGCATACGTAGTATAAAACTATATTAAAAGACATTTGTAACATTTAAATTTAACTAGAAATTGTGTCTTGAGACTATTATTTGAGCACAAGAATTTTAAAAAGTTTTTTTTACGATTTGAAATTAAATTTTCATCACCAAATATTATTTACAAGAAATGAAGATTTAAAATTTGCCTTCTGAAAAAGTACGAGTTTAAATAATTTTTTATGATATAAATTTTTGAGCCCGCATAAATAAATAGTCTTTGAAATTAAAGTGCAAATTAAAATTTTATTGATTGGGAAATGGTTTGATGGATTTCTAACACGCAACCCGAATTACAAATGAAACTTAATATCCAAAAGAAATAATTATATCATGATCTTATCAACTTTTCACCAGATCCCTCTATTTCATATACCCTCACTACACAAATACATAAAATCAAGTTTATTAAGTCAAGTTTTTCCATGGAATATGCAATTAAAAAAGTTTTTTTAGTTTCATAGAATTCTCTATCTCACAAACCTCTTGAAAGTACAACTTTATATTATGCAAGGTACATCTTTCTTATATCGGAAATCCACTGGAGTCATTAGAAAATTATGTATTTTGTTAGCTATGACACTGAGAGCTTTATATAAAAGTTCACTGTCCTTTAAACATATCATTAAAAGAACGAAATGAATATATATCTTAATTCAATTAATCATTTTAGCACACACAAACATTTATATATATACATAAAAATAATATTTTAGGTATTTAGATATATGTAATGTGGCTGTTTGCAGTTAAAATGAAGATTATTACTATGTTTAATTTCCTTTTCTATGGTTGATATTCTTAATTTGGCAGTTTTTTTGCTTTTGTTACCATATATTTTATAATGTAATTCACTGAAGTGTGACGGTTTGATCTGTTATTACAAGTATAAATACACATTATTCAATTCCAAAGTATAGAAAAATATTAATTACATTATTTCTATTACTCTAAATTTTTATTTTCTTTCACTTGGCTTTCTCTTGTAAATTTCTTGGTTCTCTAACAGATTTTTTTTTTATTTTTTATTTTTCGTTTTTAAGTTTTAAATTTTAGATTGTTTTATTATTATATAATTATTTTTTTGTCTGATTTGCATAAATATTAGTGTGGTTCTTTTTAATTATTTCCTTAAATATCTATTGATAGTATTGATTTTGTGTTAGATTTTCTTAGTTTTCTTATGATTTGTACTACTTGTGTTTATATATATATATATATATATATATATATATATATATATATATATATATATATAAGAGCGTGTGTTTACAATTTTTTGCCGTTTATAAATATTTAATTTTTTTTTATTTTTGATATCGTTTTAACCAGGATACGGGGAGTGCGTTTCATAAGCCATTCTCTTAATAAGTATTAAAAGTTTTCATCAATAGTCGTGTGTAAAAAGATTAGATACCTTTTACCAAACTATAAATTTATTAACGACTGCCAGCAGCTATGCATGTGCGGCGAGCTCGTTCAATAACACTAATACACTAATGGCGTCTCCCACCAAACCCAGTGCTTCATCTCGAACACAAGGATGTTGCCAATACACAACAGATAAATTATGGGTTGATGGCATGGGAAAGCATCACATACATAAAAACCAAATACATACATAAATCAAAGATACCATAAAAGTACTAATGAAAGTAAAGACATTGAATACACAAAAATACAAACAATAGATATTGTATACAAAGAAGGTCCAAACAGATATTGAACACAAAACAAGTCCAAACATACTCCCACCCTATCAAGAATTATTCTTGATACAAAGGTAAAGAAAGCAGTTTTACAATTAGTCTTAAAAATTCAATAATTTATCATGTTATTCATAATATAACTATATATATATATAAAGATATATTTTTTATTAATTTATTTCATTACATCATACAATTGAAACTTTAAAAATTAAAATCATGTGAAATGCTATCTCCGATCCTGAGGATATAATCTTAAGAAACGATAACGCTGATTATATGGAAACTTCAAAATTTAACTCTTTAATCTAAACCACTATTTTTAA
Organism: Nephila pilipes; assembly: GCA_019974015.1. Taxonomy (NCBI): domain Eukaryota; kingdom Metazoa; phylum Arthropoda; class Arachnida; order Araneae; family Nephilidae; genus Nephila; species Nephila pilipes. The sequence goes on along the minus strand of BMAW01029501.1, from coordinate 129,605 downwards.
CTGATAATAATGCGTTATATTAGCCATTAGCATATATATGAAACGTATAGAAAAGCAGCAACAGACATGCTGATCTTAGAAATAAATGATGACTAATTTAATTAATTTTTTTTCATATTCAGGGGTCAATAAGCTTAGATTATCTAATTCCTGTACAGTTAATCAAAACGCATGCTTGATATAGTTATAAAAACTAATTGAAGAGAAATTATGAGCAGAAATTGTAAAAGAAAATACAATTAACCTAATATTGGTAGCAATATTGCAGTATTAATCAGCTTTAAAAATTAATAATTAATAGTATCAGAAAAAATTCGAAATAAAAACCAACGTTTTTAAAAACAACGTTTTTATATGGTGGCAAAGTTTATTAAAAAAAAATATTGAAATATTAGTTAAAACTGGTCGCAAATATCTAAATATTGCATTGTTAGGCAAGTAAGAACGGTTTCCAAAATTTCAGAGCTCTAGCTCGAAGGGAAGTTGGTTAAATTAATGATAGAGAATTTGATGACGCACTGATACACACACAGACAGACACACACCAAGTGAAATACATAAAAACGTTAAAACTCACTAAAATTAATTAATTCATCCGGTAAATTAAATGGTTGGAATGTAGTTTAACCCCAACCACCCTTGACGATAAGATTTATTTGGCAGTATTTTGCCAAATGGGGCTACCCTGGTCCGTTTTACGGACTTAAAGTTCAGCCAAAAAAAATCACCAAGTTTGGGGCCAATTTTTGAAATCACGCCAAGCGGTTGGGCTAAACTGCATTATTAAAAAATATTAGTTAAAACTTGTCACAAATGTCTAAATATTGCATTGTTAGGCGAGTACGAACGATTCCCAAAATTTCAAAGCTCTAGCTTGATGGGAAGTTGGTTAAATTAACGATCGAAAATTTGATGACACACACATATCAAGTGAAATTCAGAAAAACGTTGTAAAATACTACACATTTCCTGATATAAAAATAAGTTTTCAATTATAACTTTCTGAAATCTAAAAACGTCGACAGTGTTGTAGCTATGGGGGAGAGAGAATTTGGACATATTGACCCTCCCATTCCCATAAGGATTAGGGTTTACTGAGACTTTAAAACTGATACTTTTTTTTATAAGGTATTCTATTTTAAAATATATTCATATTCGAAATCCCGTACTAAACATAAATATTCTTTTCATCTTGTAAATAAACAATGAAATTTGAAATCAATTTCGAGATATAAGTTGAAATGGGACTCCCCGCCCCTCATGAAAAATTTCTCGTTTCGCCGTTGACTATAGGCAAAACTGAAAAAATTCTATAATTTTTACTCACGTATTTTAATTTGGAATATTATTTTAGCCGTCAATTTAAATTAGATGTTTATACATGAATATATATCTTAAAAATAAACTTGAAGAATAAAAACTAAAAAAAAAGCCTTTTAATTTAATGGGAACTTTAACAATCATCGCAGGTGTTTCGCTCGTAGAAGCTATCTCTATTCTTTTCTCATTAGTTCTACATCAAAACACAGCATCAAAACTCATGTCCATTGTTGACGAATTGAAATCCGGCTTATATACAATTAACAAAAGACTTTTACGGATTAGAAATTTTACATTTAAGCTTATAATAACTCGTTATGTCCCTAATGTCAGCAAAGTGGCTTTGTCCGATACGGTAAGGCTACGCTGACTTGCTACTTTTTTTTTTCTCTCAGCGTCATCTGTCAGCTACTGTTCCAACTTACGAATTCTGGTCACAAAGGTAGGCACTGTTACGTAATAAACATCGCGCAAACGTCAGATCCCCGTGTCAGATATAGATGAATCTCAATGTGCTTCAGTAGGAAAGTTAGCCTGAGTACCCATGCGGAAAACGCGATGGAAGGGACACAGCATTTGGTGGTGGCACGTGACCTTTGAACCTACCATTATAACTGGAGGGGAAATGCGAAATTATCTTTGTTGTGTAATCTGCCTGTGGTATGCTGTTCCATGGTATGATGTGTTTTAAAAAGATTGCTTTTTCCCCTGTCTAGTAGGCCAATTTGTACATCTTTCGAGGGCCCCTACGCGCTCTTAGATGCATTTCACGAAGCTATAGTTGAGCAGAGTTATAACATCAGAAATCTTTTGAAACTCTCCATTTATCTCGTTAAAGAAATATAAATGGAAGTTCTTCAGAAAACGGCATAAAACTTATGTGAAATAGAAATCATGTTGCCGAAGAAGTATGATAAGTATAATATTAATTTTAATGGGTGTGTGATCATATAAGCAGATAAGAGCTTTCATGATCCTAGATGCAATGATTGGAATCTCGAATTTTCATTTTAAAAGTTACAACCTCATTTTTTATTCCAGTTAAACATTTATAATTTAAATAAGTTATACACTTTTTTTTTTTTTTTTTTGCATTTTAAAACTTGAAATATGTTCAACAGGCATATTTCTCATTTCAAAAACTATACTTAAAATTGGGATAAGAATTATCTGCATTTTTTTTTACAACGATTATTGAATAATGTCAATTCGATACTAATATTAAAAAATTGTTTTAATCATTAAAAATAATTTCCAGTTTTTCTAAAAAAAATATGTATGAAGAAAACTTTATTATTAAGTAACAATTAATGAGTAAATGCCATCTGTCTAGTGATTTACAAGTATATATTATGCCAACTAGGAATTATCTCCATAATGCATATTTTCTGTTTTTCTAAGGTTTAGCTTGGATTTTTTTTTTTTTTTTAATTCCAAAAAGCACAAAACTTATTGTTTTATTTTTAAATTAAAATTAGTTTACTTAATTTGATACATCAACCAAATAATAATATTTATTCTTCGTGTATCAACCACAGTTCTTACAAAAAACCAAATTCATTTGAAAATTCGAAATAGGAACTAGATGAATTATTCGAAAGTACTTTTTTTTCCTGAAAAGAATATACTTGTAGTTTGAAATGGTCCCATCCTATACAATGAAAAGTTATTTACCTATAACCAATTGTCGTTGGATATAGGTAAATAACTTTTTATTTATTAAGTAATTCATTATTGTAATTCATTATTTCATTCAGTTAAACAATAATTCTCCATTACACATCAGCAATTTACTCATTATATGGTTCTGCATTTGCCGGTACCTGTCACATTCGTGAGCTTCGAAAACGATGATTTTCAATACAACGAATTTTCTTATTTTTTTGTTCAGAAATATTTTTAAATCGTGGAAAATTGACCTCTCGTTTTGTTTTATTTATGTTGCCAGCATAGCGCTTCACTGGTTGTTGAAACTATGTTAACTAAGTGGAAAGTTGTTCAGATACATTATTAACATAAATTCTCGTTTTATATTCTCTAAACAACAAATGTATGAGGTTGGGGTTAGGAAGTTAACAAGTTGATTACATTTTTCTGAAAGCATTCATAAAGTCAATCGGCGAACCATAAAGCAAGCATTTTTCATCCCCTTATTAACCTTCTAATGGCATCTTAAACAACAGTTTAACCTCTGGAAAGAAAGAATTTCTTCTTCACCCTATTAGAAGAATAGCGGCATACAAATCAAGGGGTGTTTTAAATTTATTGCTTTTAATTTTAATAATGATTTATTGATGCTCTCTGATACTACTGACGATTAATAATCTGTAAATTAGCAAAAATTTTTAACAAAGTGTTTGAGAAAGGAAAACATTTTTTTTTCTGTTTAAAAATAATGCGCATTTGGAATTTACCTTTCAATATTGTCCCGAAAGAGGTTAAAAACTTTAATGTTTCACGATTTACAAGTAAGCATACGTTTCTTAAATATTAATGAAACAAAATTCTGCAGGAAAAAATAAAATATAGCTTTGCCTTAAGTAAAAGTGTACTGCTTATAGAATTTTCAAAAATTACTAAATACGTACTTTAACCTTTTGTTTATTAGTAAATTTCTTAAAAACTTTTACTAAGAATTGTTTTATTTCAGTATACAAATTATATTTTAAAATTTTGAAATATTGAATTTTTTTGGAAATTTTGAAATATATTTCAAATTTTGAAAATTTTTGAAATGTCACTCTAAGAGTATAGAGAAGTATGTGAAGTTCACTGCTAACTTTTGTTGCATCATTTAGAGTAATTTTATTCTGCTTTACCTATCCAGCTTGTTCCGACGAGTTAACACTCATTCCCTGAAGTTTATTTTTGAAAATATGTTAAAAATTAGAATCAACTGCTTTTTCTACTCAGAAACGATGAAAACAAAATTTGCTGCGTCTTATGCAATTGAGATGATGCTGTAATTTATCTCCAACTTACAGAAGGTGATACGGATTTAAGTTTGAATAGTTCAAGTCTTTATATTAAAGAATAAGCATACGTCTGTGCAAAAACAGTTCAAAAAATATCCGTATTAGGAATGAGAAATTGTGAGCTAGGAATAGGAAGTGGCAATGGGATAACTCGCTATCGTATTGACCATTCATGAATTCCCCCTTTTTCCTAAGAAATCCATGATTATGACACTCTTCGCATCCTAATCATCGCCGTAATTTTTCTGACCAATGGGACGTCCTTCACTTCTTTGAAGCAGATTCAATGGAAGCGACTCTGTGTTTTGATTGTTGACTAGCTTACGAAGTCTAAAAATGCATCGGATTCATTTATGGCAACTCGATGCGGCTGCAATCAAAACTAACCCACGAATCAGTGTCAAATTTGATTCGGCGCCATTCAGCAGATGGCGATAGACAGTGAAACCGTTAAACTTGCCTTAGAAATATCAATTTTTTTTGGGGGGGGGGGACAAGTACTTTTTGAACCATACTCGCAAATGAATTTTAATTATACCTTCCGTTTTTCTTCCCACTCTGTTAAATTCTTTGTAATTTCCCCCTCAGTTAGATGGTTTCTTATGTTATAACTCTCCACCTGAGAGGTATTGATAGTTTATTTAATAAAAAATTATTTAATTTTTCGGGAGTTTCTTTTGTGTTTGATTATTTAAGCCCCAAATACATTGTTCTTATTTAAATATTTGAGTGTTAGTTGTGTTAAAAATACTTATGTACACCATTTAATATTTTTTAAAGAAATATACTCTTGGTAATCATTGGAATCTTCACATTTCGTAAAATTTTATGTTAGTTGCTTATTTTGGCGATATTTTTCGTCAAGAATATTTTTATCAACTGTACATGGTTTTTTTTCTTTACTTTTTTAAATAACTTTATCATATTATTTTTCTTTTTAAAAATAACGATATTTTAAGAAGTGATTATGATCCTATATATGTGACTACGATCATTTTGATTTTTATATTATTATTACTAAGACAACATTTTTTTCCAGAAAATACGACTGAACACTAGGGGTCGCTATTATTAGAACCTAAGGAGTGGTATTTCTTTGTCTGTTTATCTAAATATGTATTACTGAAATACGTGCTTTTGTTACTACCAATTTTGAAATAAAATAAATTTCAAAATGCAATATTGTAAAAAAAAAAAAACTATTTTGGAATCGAGTAAATAATACAAATTTTGCGATTTATTTATTTATCCAGTAATGCAAAAATGGAGTTGAATTTTTATTTCTATCCAATTTACACAATTTTAGTATTCAGAATAACATAACAAGTATATTTTCTAGTTAAATGTCGTATGTTATGTTAAATGATTATGTTAGTTAAATGTTTATGTTCGTAAAATATTACTTTTCCTTATTGCAAAAAGAGAAGAATACATGAAAAAAAATTAGATGGATATGAATAAAAAAAATTTACTTAGGGGGTGCAATTTGCTCATTACTTGAAGATTTGAGACTCAATACAAAAATTCATTTAAGTAGCTTCGATTGATTAAGCCTTTTTTCATTACACATATAAGGGGAAAATAAGGAACTGAAAAGACTTGATACCTTATTTAGATAAGGAGCTATACTATATTTATTTTCCCTGTATTATATTACACATATAAACATTTTACTATAGAGATATCGCTCAAACAATCCCAAATTTCCGTACTGAAATATGTTTTATATATCTATCTTAAATAATTTTATTTAATAATATAATGTGCAAATAAATATCTCCCTTATTTAAAATAATAAAAAAATTAAATTAATATTTAGTTTTCTAAAAATCTCAATACCTTAAGCACTGAAATATAACTTAACTTTTAAATAAATGTTTTCCTCAAATTAATGATTTTTTTTAATTTCATAATGCCATTCCTTTTTTCATTAATAATACTTTTGGAAATAGCAAAGATTTTATTGGATAAAAGCTGTGTTTTATTTGAGATAATTATGTATATCCATTACGAATGAATGGAAAATCATAAGACACGCTCTAAGAAATAATTATGCAGCACATTTGAAACTACCCCCATATTCCATTAGCTTATTTTTTGATCGATGGACTGAATCATTCTTAATCAGCGAACAATTCTTGCACGATTTTTATGAATTGTTCTTTAAAGTGCAGGTAAATACTCATAAATTAGAACAACCATATGTCATATTTATTCTACTAATTTTCGACAATGCTCATTTCCATAATTTCACTCAATAATTTGAGAAACAAACAGTCCCTAAGAAAATTCGAGAATAATGGATAAAGAAAGCAAGATAAAGAAAAAAAGCTTTAATTCTAAGGACACCTTTATCTTTACCTTTTTTTCCTTGAATTGCGATTTGTTCCAATTCCTTTCTAAAGGCAGAAAATTTCTCGTATCTAAGCTTGAGATCTTACGATAAGGCTAGATCATGTACAGAGATATTAAGCAAAAACATTGACTTCGTGACAAGAGTTTTAATTCTGAGGCCAAACATGCAATCCATATATAAAAGAATTTCCCTCAACTCTTTCAATGGTCAATCGCTCCGTTCCAAAAGATGCTCTCTTGCTATCGAATACTCCTTTGTGTTGTTCTTGAGATAATCGGGTGTATAGAAATTAGCGCGAAGATTGATAGGATATTTTAACCTATTCAGGTACTAAATAAAAAAGGCTATTCACAACTTTTTTCTAACAAAAATTGGCTAAAAGAGAAATTTCATTCCTGTTTACGAAAACACTTTTATCATAAGAGGTTGGTTCTTTTGACTGCAAACTTCTAAGAATTTCAAAAACATTAATCTTTTCTAAGATTTTATAATAAAAGATTTTTTTTCTTACTATTGATTATTAAATAGACTTTTTTAAAATTTAGGGTTTCTATATTTCTTTTATTTCTTATTTTGGTTTAGGAGTTCTGAGTCTTTTATAATATATGACGAGACGTACTAGAGTTGTGTTAAATGGTGTAATTGAAATTACAATATTTTTTACAACAACAAGCATAGTTTATGAACTATATTAGTAGTTGTTTACCACATTGCTCTTCTGGCTTTTCAATGTAATATTCACGTAACACCAAAGAAACTAATGATTAGATCTTAGATGATGGATGAGTAAATTATAATGCAATTAATTTTTGGTGGTATTTTTAAATCGTAATAATATGTTGAAAATAGTGTTTAATTCGGGAGAAAATATCGTTATTTTACTTTAAAGTCTGAAATATGTAATTTATTTTTTATTAATTATTTTGAACTATTTATTGATTTTTTTAATCTTTAAGAAGAAAAAAGGCTGGTCCAAGTGTAGGCAATTGTAAGCAAAGATTAATATCTTGAATGAAATAATGTGAATTTATAAAAAAAAATATCTATTTTTAAGACCTAAATCAATTTTAATGTATTAGTTTAAATATTAGAAATTATGTGAATATTTTAAAATAATAATTATTTTATAGTGAAAAAAATAATAACTGTGGTTTGCAGCTATTAATTTCGTAATTTCGTGGATATCTTCTTATTAAATTATAATTGCATTTTGCTCTTTTTCTGTTGTATCATTATTTCATCTCAGAATGATCATATATTAATCTTGATCAAAAATAAAATGTATTTAAGAGTTATGTTTTGAGCTTTGTGCAAGTGCTGAAATGATAATAAACATACCATTACAGTAAATAGTGTGTTTGATTTATGTTGAACTTACACTATAGTAAGATTTGCATTACAAAATTGCATTACTTTGACGTGTGAATGATAATTCGTTTGCAAGGATAGTGATTATGAAGTAAAATCAGCATTAATTCTGTAATAAACACGCCTCGAATGCCTAAAGCTGATTAAATCAAGAGTGTCGTTTGCATTTTACCTTAATAATAATTACAAGAAAAACTTCAGGCTGCATAATATGTATATAAATTTCCATTTTTATACTGACCTACCTTTTTACTGTGTGATTTAAAAAAAAAATTTCGTAATATTATGTGGCATTCAGTTGGATGTTATTATAGTTTTCCAACTGCTTTTACCCCTGTAATATATTGAAAAATTATTTTCCTACGATTCCATTCATATAAAATGTATCAAATTAATTTTTTTTTGACAATATTGTTCAGTCGGAAGATTTTACGTAATAAAATTTTCCGAAAAAATAAAATACAAGATATTTTAAATCTCATAATTACTTGATATTGGAAAGGATTTATTGGAAAAGTTCTGAAAACGGATATCAATTTTTTTAACTTTTTTTGTAAAGGAAACAATTTCAAAAATTTTAAATGTTCATATAGATACTTTGATATTGAGTTATTTATCAAATATAGTCCATAATGACTAGATGTTAACAGTTCTTAATATAGCACTTAATGAAATCTTTTCGATCGTTTTGATATCTGATTCTAGGAAATAATTATTTAAGAACATTCTCATGTGTTGTGTATGGACAAATTGATTATTACCGTTATGCTTAGATTGTGATCATGTATGCATTAGTTGGGTCTTTTTAATCAAAATGAATATTTCGTCTTTAATTTCGAAGTGGTTTATTTTTAAAGAAATCGCTAAATTTATATTAGTTTGTTTCATACATATATTTTTTCTTTTATAAACTTTTATGTATATTAAATTTTATATATTCTAATCAAAAATTCAGAAATCAATTTTATACAAGTTAGTTACTTTTCCTCTAGTTAATTTCACAGCTTTACCATGAAAAGCTAGCATAAGTCAAGTTTTTATCGTAATAGCAATTAGAAATTATTCAAAATTACGACCATGAAAAATGAACAAAAACATAACATACGTAATAAAATAACAAATTATATTTGATGAACCTCGATGTTTATCTATGGTTTTACATAAGTTACGAATTTACAATGAATACAATTTCGTTGATATATTTTTAATAATGCTTTAAATTGATCTCTAAGTTATAATTTCTTGTTAAACTAAAATTTTATGTAAAATATATCTCTAAATTATTCTTATCATCTGATTCAAGTTTTCTACGACATCAAATAATTAGGAGATATAAGCCATAGTTTAAATTATATATATATATATATATTGTGTGTGTGTGTAAAATATGCGTTTGTGAGTGAGTGTGAATGTATAATACTTAAATTTATTTACAATCTTTTGGAGATAACTGAATTGATTTTCAAACTCGCATTCTGTTTCCATTATTATTTGTGTGGAAAGTTTGAGTTTTCAAAGTGAATTACAAATCTCCATTAACAAATGGTATATGCAATAAATGCTAGTTGAATGGACCATTTATTGCTAATACCTTTTCAGTTTATTTCTACTTTATTCTATTTATAAAAAAACTAATGACAGTGTAGAACAAATGCGTACAATTCCTAATTTGTCAGTAGATTGCCATAATGAAAGAGATTTATGTCTATCAGAGTCGGTTAATTTAGAAAGTTTGACAAAAAAATTAATTAATGTATTGTTTGATGAAGATTAATTGATTATTCGACTTCAATAAATTGTTTTTAGGACATGTACTTGGACAAATTTATCAGGAAATAGAAATGCAATGTGTTTATTGATTGTTTCTTGATTGTTATGAGATATATATGATTATACAGCATATTTAAAAAAAATGTAATTCAAAAATTAATATTCTGAAAGTCCGGACTGTGAAAAGAAAATAATCTGTTTCGCTCAATAACTTTCCTTAAAGCTATGCAGATTAGGAATGGTCAGCCTTTCAGAAGCAGCTGTCGCTTATATGATATTACTCGAAACTAATGTCTATATAATAAAAATGACAGCTAATTCAAATCCATGTGCCAAGTGAATTGGATAATGAAAACCGTTTTACTCAATCTTAGTATTTAAATATAGCGACGCCCAGTAGCGTTCGCGGAAGGAATTAGTCTGCAATAGAGGAGCATCAAATTAAAGCGTTGGCTCCATCTAAATTGTACTTTCGTAGCTGATCAATCATCTGAGTAATTTGACTGTCATGAAACATTGCAGTCTCACCCAGCTCTGTCAGAATTGTATTCAGAATTGAGTTCTAACTTAGCATTGCTATCCTGTGGGTGTCTTTTGTTTTCGCAAAACAGTCATTCATGGTCCATGCTGATTGGCAGGCTATGATCACGTGAGTAATCGATCGATGCGCACCCAGTGGGAGTTCTGATCTCTAACGCATAACAATGCGCAGACACACACAATATAGAGCATTGCTCCAGCATTTGTAATGCAACATTTTCAATTTAAGCGGCAGGAAGTACTTGATGACTACATTACCAGGAACTTTTAGTAATTCAAAATTAGATGTGTGGGAAGGTAATATGACTAAAAGGTTTAAGCATCCAAATAAAACAGAAAGAAAAAGAGAAAAATTATCGATTGAATAACTTACGAATGCATAGTGAGAACTTCTTTGACATTTCCTCATCGAAATGTATGTAGATTATTTAACGATTTTAAAATACAATAAAATCTAAATTTAGGTCACCAAAAAGATTACTTTTGACGTAAAAAATAATTAATTTGTTCTCCAATATGTCACTCTTTTAAGCTATAATTTTAATAAAAGAACTCACAATCAAATGTCTTCCAAATTTGAGCTATTACATTAATCAAAGCATTAAAATTCTTAATTTTTCATTATTATACATATGAAATTGAAGTCGTCAAAAATAAGACGTAGCATTTCAACTAAATTTCAAATATATACAAACATTTGGCTAATATATGAAAAACTAATTTGTGAAAACAATTTAATTTATTAATTAAAAGATTTATATAAATCAAAGATGAGAAATATTATTAATTACACACTTATGTCAGAAGTCTTCAAAAAGGTTGGTGATTGATTAATTAGCTCTGATATTTAAAAAAATATCAGTGAAAGATTGAACAACTGATGTTTAATAACTTGCGGAATGCAAATTATTTGCGCCCTAAATGATCCGAAATAAGTTATTAAGACGTTTAAAGCACGATAAGGCTTGATACGTCGACGTTTAAATAAAAAAAAATTCATTTCAGAAATTTAGTTTTTCTATTTTATATATATAAGACTTTTAATTTTGATTTAATCAAAAAAAATTTCTGACCGAAACATTTTACAAAAACTAGCAATGAATATGACATTAATATACTTTTACTTGTTTTTATGAGGAAAAAATTGGTGTACCATATATAAATGTATCTTGACCATCAGGTATATATCAGGAGAGATTTCAAGTATGATATACATATATAAAGATATCGTTAATACTGAGTTTTACTTAGAAATGATCGAGATATCTGGATAAAAACTATTTTGTATATTAATTGATCTTTATGCTGTAAATTGCAACTATTAATGCTGATTTGTTTGGTATCAGGTAGCCGCAGATTGAAGTAACTCTGCTGAGTGCTGCAATGATGGGATTTGAAAAAGTCAAGAAACGCTGGGAAAATTGTATAACTTTTAATGGTGACTATGTAGATATATGTTAAGAATAATAAACAAAAATTAAATTTCTATCTTAATTATTTTTATAGAAATGAGATTAAAACTTTATGAAATTCTGGAATAATAATTAAAACCTTACGATACTGCATGCTACTTCAATGCACAGCTTCCGGAAACCAAGCAAATCGACATTAATAACTGTAATTTGCTGGATTATGTACATAAGGATTAATTAATATGCAAAATTAAATTTTATCCAGGTATCTTAGTTATTTCTGAACTGAGATATATGGATTCTTAAACTTAAAATTTTACTATACCCACTTGTGCGTAGACATTTAAAAAGTGTAGAAGAAATTAAAGTTAAAATTTAATAAATGTTTTTGGCATAAGAACTCTCAAAATGCAAGATCATAAAATAAATTTATATATTCTGTGAAAGAGGAAAGTTAAGATTGTTTTACAGGAATTTTTTTCTGTATATTTCAAATTTTTTTTTTTATCCATTCATTGTTAATGTTTTTGATTAGTTCTTTAGTCTTTTACGGAATATAATCGTTCTTTTTTTTTTTTTTTTTTTTTTAAAAAAAAAAATCTAGTTATTCTTTATTTAACGAAAAATATTTCTAAGTTAACATTCAGGGAATTCTGGTGTGTAATAATTTGTATTAAAATATAAAGAAACGAGTCTTTAAAAAAGGCAAAATATATAAAACTATACTTGGATTTCAGAGTTTTACCCATATCCTTATTTACTTAATGCATATTTTAAGAATACAAATATCAATCGAAAGTAATTAACATCATATAGAAACTTCTGGAAAAGAAAGGAACGATACATTTTAAATGCAGTTTAAGAGACATTAACTTTCAAAGATGCTCCTTACAAATTAGGTTTTTAGGTAAATGAAACCTTAAAATTGCTTCAAATAATTTTTGTTAATTTGTTGTTAAATTGGTAAGAGTTCTTCACCAATTCCATAGATGCTTTATGAATGAGTATTTGATAAGTATAATGTTTGAAAATTTGTTTTTTTTTCAAATTATAAACAAACTTGCTACTCCATAGAGAAAAACATAAGTACATAATTTTTTCAAAAAATAATATTTTTTAGAAATTTCGGTACATTTTCCTCAAAATGTGCACTTTATCTAAAGCACTGATACTATCCACATTATGAAATAAAGGTGATTTCCTATGCAATGAATGTACTTTTTTTGTGATAAGCACTCTCAAAATTTAGGATAACCCAATATTTGGGGGGGGGGTGATAAATAAAGGAATATTGAGTAATAAAATTTAATTTTTAAAAATTGTATTAAATTTAAATTTTGAAATTTTAATTATCTGTTCAGTGATAGAATGTTATGCTTATAATTGGAATATATGGATTTTCTGCAGGTCAAAACGAAAAGTTATAAATGCAATGGATTTCCTGCAGTTCCTAAAGGTCACGAAATATTCAACTTGTTAATGTAAATACATCTGTTGATTATTAATTGCCCATACATAATTACTTATGTATATATTTGTGATTTTTGTTATGAAAACGGATGTATAACTATACAGATATCTCAATGTTGAAGTATAAATTCTTGCCTTTAATTATGCGTTTAATGAATTTATACCGTTAATTTAAAAAAGCGAGGGTTATTTAAAATTAGCATAAAATAAGCTCATTTTGCCAGCTGTCAAAGGCATTTCAAAGGATGAACATAATCATGATCCAAACTGAATGATAAGAAACAGAAAATGTATATTATCTTTCTCTTAGTTATCAGCATAAAATTTTCTTTTAAAGTGCCAGTAATTTTAACGAGGGTTTGGTCAATGTTACCACTTTTAGGCTTAAAATTAAACTTTAAAAAAAGTTTTCAGAAATATATTCAATAAATATTTATGAAATTTCAAAAATATTTTTAATTTTTTTTTCTTGAGCTTTTAAATTATTTTAAGACTTCTTATTGTATACAAATAATTACATCCTATTTTCTAGTAATTAAGATCTAATCTTAAGGTTGCGTGTATGAGTGCTTGCAAGTGCGTTGTTTGCAGAGGAATAAATCTGCATCGTTACCTATCCTTCGCTTGAATTTAAACTGAGAATAATGTATTATGTTTCCGCACTCAATTTAATTTTTCGTTCACCTACATCCATCCATATTGCGTAGTCAATTCAGTATATGAAAATCTACCTCTTGTATACCAAATTACTCTCCCAGTAAAAGTGATATCGCTATATTAACCTGCAAAGAAGTAATTAAAAGTGATGAATTCTGACACACTTCAGATTTTAAAGTCGGTTCTTAAACAGTTAAATAGAAGGCGGGAGCTATGCACAAAAAATTGTTAATGTATCAATGTCAAGACTTCAGATTTGATTATCGATTTTTCGTGAAATTTCCTCCATCTACTCCACCACGAGACATAATCGATCCATCAACATCCTCAATCGATCATAAAATAAATTTTATTCTAGTTCACAGAATTCACAGTAAAGGGTTTGACTTCTTCCGCACTTTGATCTCATTCTTTTCCTAAATGTGCTGAAGCTTCAAGTTTTCTATTAGCCATAGGACAATTATGATGATTTATGTAGTGTTTGCTTTAAAATATCACTGTAGAATGAATACAATGTGTTTGACGCAGTATGTTCCAAGAGGATCCAGTGCCAGAAACTTTAGCAACCAACCATAGATTGAATAACTATTTCATTTCAACCTCTTATTCAGCCACAACTGGCATTTTCTAGATAATTACCTAAATGCTTTTATCGCTATTTTTCTTTCGTTTTGTATAAGCTGTGGTGATTATGGTCGCGAACAGACGGCTGGCTCTTTTCGACTTTCATGAGCTCAAGTTCTGATGTTATTAAAGATCTGCCGTTCAACGGGGCTGATACACTTTAAATTTGGACGAGTTCCCAAGTCCTCCCAACGCGTGGTGAGGAAGTTTGAAGAGGAAGGTGCTTTTTAGTGCGACGTTAATAAATAATCCCTTAATCAATTCATTTTGCATAATTTCGTCATAGAGGAAAACAAGGGTGCAGGTCATTGACTAAACGAAGGAACTTGCAGCCTCACAAGAGCTCTTAGACCATCAAGTGCTATTTTTTGGATGAATTCAAAAGTTTCATTATTGAATGTACATTTTGTACGTTTTTAATTCATGAATGAAACATTACTTGATTGCCAACAATATTTCAAAATGTGTAGAGCAAATCCCAAATACCTAATATTTTAATACAATGCATTTCCATAAAATGTGGACTAGTTACTTTTCAGAGATCTTGGGGCAATAAAGCAACGAATTGCCTTGTATTGGTTATAGAATTAAAAAAATATTATATTGTGTCCCTGAGGATGATACAATCTGTGCAGGTAATACAACCACTCTTGGTATTAATTACAGAGTTAACTAGAATTAAACAAAGAGAGAGAGAGAAAGAGAGAGAGAGAGAGAGAGTCAAATGAAGTCATTACTTTGAAAAGGAAAATAAGAAAAAGTTACTGCAATGCAACGAGCAGGATTTGTGGAACAGTTTTTCCTGAGAATGAGATTATTGATGGTTTTTCAGCACAGTCTTTGTTATTTTGAACAACTAGGTTTACCTTTTGGGGGGTTGGAGGAGAGTGTTAAAGGGAGTTGGAACCTCCTATACCGAACAATGTTAAATTGACCATTTTCGACGTACTTTTTCTCAAAATCTATTATAGATACATGTTTGAAATTTTTTACACAAATAAAATTACCTTTTTCAGTATACTGAAATGAGCTTTAGTCAAAGTTTTTGAAGCTTCTAATCATCGTAGAAATTAATATAAGATATTTTTGGAAAGGTGAAAATCTATATAATTCGAAAATATAAAAATCTCAATTTGTCATTTTTTTTTAAAAAAATTTCAGGTTCCGACCCCCCCTTAAGGAACCGAAAAAAACGCAATGCAACGTTGATCCTGTGAAGTTTTTAAATGATCTTCAATAATATATAAGGAAAATTCTCGATTCGCTTATGTTTCATACACGATTTAAAGTGTTTTCAGTAACCTAAAGCTCTAAGTCATACGGTCACTTATGACAAGATAAGAAGTAGGATGTTAAAAAAAGCCCTGTTTATCATTTTTCTAAGATTTCATAAGAGTCATCACAATTTTAGTTAGCCATAAAAATGGCCGTATTCCCCTCGTATGTCTTAGTTAGCTTTTTCTATTACCTAAATTTTTAAGTATTATTACTTAAAATATGAAAATTAGTTCCTGATTTTACGGGTGTAAGGTAGTTATATCATCCAGGATGTAAAATAACAAACTTTATTCACGACCGTAGATGGAACAAATAATGGAAAGTTGACTAGACGTTGCAGCTGCTTAAGTAACATAAGGGACAATATTGGGAGATTTTAGTTACCAACTCAAGCAGAATTATATTTGACTTAACTCCTGACATTTATTCCACGAATTTGTCTATTGCTTTACTGATGATTCTGCAAATCAAAGTAAATTTTATTCTTTTCAAGAGGATTTCTCCAAGAGGTCAACCTCCCAAAATTGTTTTATATCCTGTTGGGCGTCAGATTTTCCTTTTGTTTCTAAGTCTCTTAATTCTTTTTACTTATGCATTTAATTAGTCCCCTTTTTTTGTGTTTGTTTAAGTTTGAAGTCAACGACTTTTTAGTGACTATTTTACTATTAAAAATTTTTTCTGTGTATTTTGGGGACTTCTATTTTAGAATTTTTGAACCAATTAATTCAGAAGAATCGAAATTGTCAGCTTCCTTTGGTCTTATTTACTGGAAGTCAAACTTTATAATTTATGTTCTTTCGAGATTTATCTTAAAGTTATTGAGTAGGCAAGCATTCTGACTTCTTTTCATTACGATTGTTCTCTTTAATTGTTCATTAACGTCACACTGAAAAGCAACACGAGTGCAATTGGCGACGGACTTCGGTCGAGTGACGAGGACGACACTGGAGCAGCAACCTTTATCTTCAAACTATTACACATGCCAAAGGGAGGACTTGGAGCTTCGACACATTTAACGGGCCTCACCCCCGCAATACGGTTGGTTTTTAGTAGCATCAGGTCTTGAACCCGCGACTTGACGAAAACAATGGCAGCCACGAGTTTACGACCCGTACCAACCGTGTGGACAAGGTCGCAGACTTGTGACCAGCTTTTCGTCGATTCGTAAGTTTGAGCTCTGTTACCACTAAAGAACCACCGTGTGATGGGGCTGTTGAATGCTAAATCTTGATAAGTTCCTAAGTCTTCTTATTTGCGTGGTTTAGAAGTTTAGAGTGGGAAGTACCAGTTTAAGTATCATCCTCGTCTCTTGATCGAGGCTCAAAATTACGAGATTCGTCGCCAATAGCCCTTGTCTCCAATAGCAATTTATTCTGATTTGTACAACTTATACTGGGTTCGAGCCCACGTCAGAGATTATTAAAGCGAAACTGCAGATTCATTTGCAAAGCTTGCTGTCACTGATGAAGAGGGAATGAATGTCCCTGCCTCTCGGTCTCATATAGTTTTGATTTTGAAAAATAAGCTTCAATCTGACTGGGTGGTCTGGTGGTCAACTTGTAATACCGATATTCGAGTTCAGTCCTATGTTCCAAGACTAAATCTGAATTTTTATTCCAATTCAGGTTTCATTACTCGCTTCTTAACTGGTCATGGTCCCTTTCGCTTCTTATTTAAATTGTTTTAATTTGAAAAATACAAATTTATGTCCCGGCGGCTCTATTGGAAATACTGGCCCCTACATTTTCGCTTGCCCTTTTACCAGGGATTTTCATTTAAAATGTCTTGTTGTTGGAGCGAAACCTGTTTGGCTGAAGTTCGAATGTGAAAATCTTTTCTTGTATTTCATGCTTAAATCCTGTGTTCTTACGGCTCGTAAAATTACCCAACACATTTCTTAATTGTTTCAGCCTTTTATTTCATTTCTTAACATTTCAATTTTCTCTTATTGTGTAGCTATAATTGTAAACCTTGTATATATGTTCATATTTTCTATTTTATACTTCATTTTTGTTCACAAGTTTGCAGACGCTATTGTATTGGGCCATTTAACTCTGTTATGTATCTTATTTCTGGGAGAAAACTCCTACTTTTAATTTTTTTAAATTTCTTTTCATATACATTTTCTGCCCTGTAAATACATTGCAAACTTTATTTACTTTTTATTTCGAAATTATGTAATATGTTATATTCTTTTGTCAATAAATACTGAGTGCGGGGGTGATTGTCTATGGGGGGAGGCTAGTTTGTAGCTCTAAACCCCATGAGTATTCTAACAGTAATCCTCATGATGTTTCTCAGAGTGACGTTTATGAAAAATCAAAAACAATCAAAATCACATAATCCCCAGGCTACTGTAGCCACGTGATTATTTTCTAATTTTGATCTATGCGTAATCGTTATAAACCAAAATTATCTTTTAGAACATTCTGATATTTACTATAATAGGCGAAACAAGCTCAAATAAATTCCATTATTGATGTATAGCTAATCCATGAATTTCAAATAGGAAGAAATGTTTAAAAATTCCTTCTTTTTGATCTTTTATTAAGTTACCGAAGTAAATATATTAAACTCGATCACTTCATTAGAATAAACTAAAAAGAAAATTGAAAAATAATTTTTTCTTTCATAATTGTTTAAAATGTATGCTACTCTGGGACATATTGGATAAAACACGACTAGAACAGGCATTTACATTGAATGTTATTTCATTAGAGAATTTTTTTTGGATACAACAGTTAGTAGAAGCCTGTTGATGTCACATGTGATATTTAAAGCAGTTAAATGAAAAGAGATACGTATAGATTATTCTGTTTTGTACATTCCATTGGTGTAATTTTCTGTAAATAGGAACTCTGTTAATACTGGAATTACTCCCAACGTCCTCACATACACACGTGCATTATTTGAATTTTCTAGTTAAAAAGTAAATTCTCTTTCGATGTTAACAGAAATATATTCATTGACAGCAATGCCTTCATTTTTCTTGAATTTTCAAATGATTGAAATTTTCAGGAAGAATAAGAAAAAATAGTTAATTATTTAATAGTGAAATATGGATAAAATGTGTGTTTATTTGAAAATCCAAACTCTTGTGACGTCACGTTGAAATTGAAAATTTCTGAATATGTTAATATTTGACAGAACATTTGATCAAATTATGCTTGCTTTTGAAAAACTAAATATTCAAAAGTAAGCAAAGTTAGAAAAAATTCTTAAAGCAACGAAATTAGATTACCTTTTCTAAATTGCCTGTTGATGAATGCAATGGATATTGTTTTTATTTCAGATATAAATAAATTGACATCTCTACTTATTTTTAGAACAACATATTTTCCATCAAGGTACTTAAAATTCAATTTAGATTGTTTCTTAAAAGAGCGCGTCCTGTTTGGATATATGTTTTAATACATAGATGTATAAAGTACTAACATTATTTTCATAATGTGGCTTCATCTCCAAAACTTTTAAAATTATTCTTTAACTTTCAAAAATCAGTTGACAGAGAATTCATTTGAAATCCATAGATATTACATGAAAAGAGTGATCATTCTAAATTACAATCAAAAATGAAAATGTAATGACTGT
Source organism: Nephila pilipes (assembly GCA_019974015.1). Lineage (NCBI taxonomy): Eukaryota > Metazoa > Arthropoda > Arachnida > Araneae > Nephilidae > Nephila > Nephila pilipes. The sequence goes on along the minus strand of BMAW01029501.1, from coordinate 110,244 downwards.
GTAGAAATACGGAAAAGAATTCCTAATATCTTGATTGATGTTTTTCCTCCCTTTCTTAAATGTCCATTGCAAAATTAAACATGGAAAGTTTTAACACTCTGTGTTACGTCAAAATACGCCTGTCTCCTGTGGTAAATGGCAAATTCGTTCGATCCAACCAGGAAATTCAGATGTCTTTTGAAAAAGACGACTGAAACAAAACTTAACACACAATTTTTCTTCTATAAACTGCTTCGCACGCTATCCGAAATTAATAGAAATGCCGCGCGCACTCGCTCTCAGTCCCTCTCTTTCTGTGTCACGTGACATCGCGTGAGCCGAGCTGTGCTGTAATCCCAGTATTTTTTATCGCGTGATCTTATCCCCCCCCCCCCCTACTATTCTCCTCATTCGGTTTCTCTTTCAAATCGTTTGGCATACGTGAACATGAACGATTACTTTGCATATACACCGACGCACTGTCCGAAATCGGTTTCTACGATTGTATATAAGAACATCGAAGGGGGTGGGAGATGAAAAAGAACGAAAATCGTCACGAATATTTTCGCCAAAAAATACCACCGGGCCCAGTCGAGTCTTTGTTGGTCATCGATTATGTTTCCGCGCGTGTGTATGGTCAGTTGTTTTTTGACCACAGCATTCCCTCGCATGTTCTGTTTGATGGTTTGTTGTTCTTTTATTGTGACTGGTTGGAGTATATCGCGATGCAAACTGAAGATTGATTCGAGCGATGTCAGAGTTGAGTTGAGTCGTGGTGGGCGGTATTTAGTCATGATGCCAGAACAATTGTGATTCGACAATAGAGGTGGTGTTATTGGTAAAGTGACATGTGGCTAGAACATGCAAAGGTGACGTGCTCTGTATTATTTTATTTCCTGCAATCAAAACTTCGAACCTATTTCCGCACGTAAAAACATGATCAATAAAAATGTAGTCATAGACTTATGTTGACGAGTAATTATTCTATCGTCAATATTCTGAGTGTTCAAGGGACAGTTAAAATTTCTTCTTAATTTTTCTTCCAACTCGTTTTCCAAATTGTAATAATTACACTAATTATTTTAGTTCACTTTAATATAAATGTTGATTTTACAGTGATTACAACCCAAATTTATCAATACCGAAATTTGTATGCTTTTAAGTGGCAACATCTCGAGACTAATCTCGTTTTTTTTTTTTTTTTTTTTTTTTTTTTCGTTATTTAAAATTTCTAAGAAGTTCTTTGCAAAAATTCAAAATATTTAATATTTCTCTCTCACTGCTCTAGAGCATATAAAAAACAATTAAAATAGCGAAAATCACTTTTGATCTTTTGACGATTTTCACCGTTAAAGCAGCTAAATTTAATCGTAAATTGAAACTAAATTCATACTCATGAATAATAGAATTTAAAATTTTACCCTCAAAAATGATCTTTTGTAATTAGCGAAACTTAAATATGTGTATTTTGTCTTTAATAATGGGTCTACTCTCTGATTCCCATAATTGCTTCAATCACTTGAGGAGATATATATTTCAATAATGTTAACATAATATTTTTATAAATATCGCATTTCAATTATTCGAAATTTTAAAGATTACGTAAAGCATTACTTAAAATGTTTGTCTTCCCAGAAATCGTTATTTCTATTTAATTCCACCAGTTATCAGTACAAATCTTATATTTATCGAATACATGCGCACACAGATATATATAAATACATATACATACATATATACATATATATACATGTATGAAAATTATTATTATTATTACATGACCATTTGACTTTCCTTATCGCATGTGTTACAAAAATACTCAAAAGTATGTTGCAATTATATTTGTAATTAAGAACAGTGAAAAGTTATTATCTGGGAAACAATATTAAAACCAGGCGATATTTCAAAACACGTAAAGCATATAGATCGTTAAGATACATTTATATACGGAAACAGGGGACAAACTTTTGTATTTTAGTAATTTGCATTATTTCAAAAATTTCTGAGACTAATGTTTGGAAATTACAATTTTTTTAGCTCTTTACAGAGACGAAATTAGAAAAATACGTGAGAAAAATTTTACGACGCAATTTGCATAGTTTTTGTGGGAATTGTGCATTCTGTATGGTACTTTAATTCTGGTACATATAGGAAATTTGACGCGACACACAAACTGCATGAGTCATCTGACGTACTTTATTTTCTGTTTGTATGAAATTTTATTCACTATTAATTATAATTTTTTTTTTGTGTGTATGCAACTAATATCTCTTTTTTCGAATGAAAGTTCATTTTTCTTAATATTATACCAATCAAATATTACATATGAAATTATTCATTATATTTCATAAACACAATATTAATGTGTTTATTGAAGACTTTCTAGCTCTTCATTTCTCCCCGAGTGAAGATTCGCTGACTACAGCTAATATACTTCATAATTTTGAACCTCGATGAAAGAAACGAATTCGACATCTACGTCAACGGGTAGACTCTGATCTACGACAAAATTTGTGTACATCAGCCTTTACGTTGTATTAGCCTTTAGGTATATCAGCCTCTATGCTAGCCGATAATAATATCGTTGTCCAGGAAACCGATGCCAAAACCATACGGCTACAGCTGCTTATGTATGTATTTGTTTGTTAAACGTTTCTGGTTACCTATTTCTGCAGGCCTCAAAGATTTGTTTTATGCAATAATGTGTTTTGTAATTTTGATCGTAACGAAGTTTTTTGTAGTTTTGTTTGACTCGCTCAAATCACGAAGTAGATCTCGATCAAGCATGTTACTGTCACGTAACGCTAACGTAAAATCTCTCTGCTCCACCGACAGATCTGCTGAGCATCGTCCTCGAACACATCGAATCTTCTGTGGAAAGAGGACTTGAACGTGTGACTCGACTGAAACATCATTGACCAAGAAGTGATGCCCCTTGGCTACCGCGGCCTACAAGTAGTTAAGTGTTTCTGGCTGTCTATACCTGCGCGATTCAAAGATCAGCTTAATACGGCCCATATATCTTGTAATTCTGAACCACGTTTAAGTGTAGAGGTAGATAGCGATCAGGCATCAAACTGTCTCGCAAAGCTAATGTGATGGTTTAAAGCCCCTACCACAATAAAATGCACGCGATCTTTAAAACCCGGTGATTTTTGTTTGGAAATGCAAGATCTGAATATTTTACTATTGGTATAATTCGGTACTCTACCAATCGTCTGAATATACACTGGTATTCAAAATTAAGCGAATTTGCATATTTTGTAAAATTTCATGAAAATAATCGAACGAAATGTAAAAATGCTGCTTCGAAACAAAGATGCAAATCTTGTACGCAAGCGTATAAGTGTGTATGTGTGGAGGGGGGAACTTGTCCAAAAATAGGATTTATAAGCGCGCGTGTCAGAATTCGCGTTTCGTTCTCTAGCACATTTCGCCGAATCGCTTTCAGCAATCGCTTAAATTAAAATTCCAACAGTAAAACTGAGTAACCACTAACGTTTAGATGATGAAATAAGGGGACGAATTATGAATAGACTAGAAGTAGGCCAGTCTCAAATCCAGATTTGTAGAAATAATTTAAGCCCATCGCCCTAATTTAAGCCCATCGTCGTGTGAAACGTATGGAAACAGTTTCAGGATACCGGATCCATCGAGAGAAAGCCGTCCAAGAGCCACGACGTCCAGAGAAGTTAGCAATTTGTCCATTGTATCAAGGCGTAACAGGGATGCTACAGTGCTACAGCTTCTCAGGTCTCTCACGAGTTGTATGCGGCCACAGGAGTCTGAGTATCAAGGGTAACTGTTTCCAGAAGACTTCATGAGAAAGAGAGAGATCTGTTTGCAAGAAAACCTGTTATTTGCGTCCCGCTCAGATCTGTGAACAGGAGAGTCCATTTAAAATGTAGCAGAAATCATAGATATTGGAGCATGGATCAATGGGCGACCATTCTCTTCACTGATGAGTCCCGGTTCAGCTTAACCAGTGATTCCAGCCGTACTTTCATATGGAGAGAACCAGGGACCCGCTACCTGCCCTCCAATGTCCAAGAAATCGACCATTACGTTAGAGGAGGCTTGATGGTCCGGGCAGGCATCATTTGGGATGGCCGCACTCACCTCCATGTCTTTAAAAGATGCGCTGTGACTCCTGAGAGGTATAGGGATGAAGTCTTGGAGTCCTACGTTTGCCTTTTCAGGGAGCCAATGGGTCCTGATTACTTTTTAAGGGATGACAACGCGAGGCTACATAGAGCTCTAGTCGATGAATTTCCAGAAAGTGAAGATATTCGCCGGATAGATTTGCCAGCCAGATCTCCAGCCTACAATCCTGTAAAGCATGTCTGAGGAGGGCAATTGCAATTCGCAAGCTCCTTCCGAGAACCATACAGGACCTGAAACAGTGTTACTGAACGAGTGGGACTAATTTCCACAGGAGCTCGTGAACTCCATTATTTCCAGCATAAAATTACGGTGCGAGGCCTGTAAGAGGGGCCCATACCCTCTATTAAGGGGGTCACTTCACGCAGCCTTTTCCCTATCTCTGTAATGTTAAAAATGACCAATTTTAAGGAACATTTTTAAAAAATTGACTGGTTGTAGAGTTACCAATTTTTTTGTGTTCATTTATTGAATAGTTATTGTTATTTTAATGAGAGCTTTTTTTGAAATTTTGATTAGTTTTTTTTTAAAAAATTATTATGTGTTTTAACACGTGAAAAGTTAAAAAACAAAAAAAATTTGTGTACATTTCAACCTCTAAAATTTTTTAAAAAACTTTTTTTGACAAAAGCTCTCATTAAAATATTCCTTTATGTACTAGTAATACATGCACCAAATTTCATAGCTATAAGATGAGTAGGTTTTTCAAAAATGTTCCTTTTGTGTTGAAATTTACAGTTTTGAGATAATGCAATTTAAAGTACAAACTTACCATTCACTAATAGATATCAACACCAAAGCTTGAATTGCTTAAGTAATCTGCTAGACCATCTTCTTGTCTACATTTTAATAGTCTGTTTTTAATTCTAGCTCTATTGGTTCTTTGTAAAACTGCCTTTTTTGCTTTCTTTATGTGAACACGATCTGCTTCTTGTAATGCTCGACATGTATAAAATCCAGGTTGAACATTTAATAAACTTAAAACTTTTAATTTTGTAATAAATCCTTGATTAAATAGAGATATTGCTTCATACTTTCCAGCTTTTAATGTTCCTAATTCTACATATACATTTATTGAGATTATGTACCAGATGATGCTATTTAAATTTGAATTTTGCCATGTAGGCATTTAGAAAGTAGTTCAGGACATAAAAAATCTCTAACTATTGCTTAATACAATTTATAATAACATCAGGTAAGTTATGTTTGTGTTTGTATTGTTTTCCTTTAATTATGGACCTATTATATGCACACCACTTGTCGTCACCAGTGGGGCAAAGACTGAAATACTGAGTATATCGCAGCTCGTGCAATGACTCTGAGTGATTGAAGATCCAGAGTGCCCCTTCAACTTCCAGTTCTCCACTATTTCCAAAGTAATTTGCGAAATACTTCTCTCTGTGTGCATTTCCATTCCTCAAATTGCACGAATATCTGGAAAATACTTCGGCATCAACAATCTTTCCAGTTTCGACACTAACTGTTGTCACGACACCATTTAGTGAATCAAGCCCTCCTTTTGCCAGGTGCCATCAATAGCCCAAGTACATTTGGACTTCCATCATTTTTAAATATTATATGTTAGCAGCTATTACCATAGAAGCTTTTGCGACTTCCTCTGTCGCATCATTTAATGTGTGGGATAACTAATAAAAGCGCTTAGTAATGGGAGGTAAATTCATCACTCCGCAAAACCATTTCGCAGCAGCATACTCTTTCCCAATTGATCTCATAGCATATCAAAGTCTCGTATTAACTTCATGCACATTAGTATATCATTTATTAGTTACACTCTGAGTGACTCTAATATTCAGGACTGGTTGTTCGAAACCACAACTGACACAACATATAAATAGTTCTGTAGCCAAACCTTGGATTTGACGACCAAGATTAATATGGATACCATGTTTTTTATATTTTATGCATAACATACATAATTTTATGCAATAAGAAAACAGAGAAATGTCAATTATTTCCTTAAATTGATCAGAAGAATTTAAAAAAAGCTTCATACTCACCAGCATACTTACTTAACGTTGATACTTACCATAACAGCATACTTACCATATTTATAAACATTTTGTTTATATGAAACTTATATAACGTCAAAAGAACTTGTATTTAATATAATAACATCTCTCTCAAACTTCTATTTCTTAAATGTTTGAGCATTAAACCGAGACATAATAAAAAATATAAATGAAAAAAGTTTTCGAAAAGAACAGATTGTCTACATTAGGCGAGTCTAAAATAGCACGTTGCATTCGATAACAAACGTTGAAATGTAAACAAACTGCTATTACTATTCACTTCAATTCTTTCCTCAACAAGTTGCTGATCGATGAAAATTGTTTTCGTGAATTTAAAATAATTTGATAAGGCTGGAAAGAAGCATGTATAATAAGTTTTGGTTTAAAAGTGGGCGTGGCATTCAGCTGTTTTGGGTCTTGACACATGTAAACAACTTTTTAAAAAAAATATTTAAAACACTTCTAATTTAGCTAGAACAAAAATTTAAATTGCAATTGACGCAGAAAGATTTGAAGTTTCTTTTTCAAAAAAAAATTGAAAAATCGATTTTTTGACCGATTTGCGTGAAGTGACCCCCTTAACCCTTTTTTTTCTATTCTGGAACTGCTGTTTCTTACCTTGCGACTCTTATGAGTGTTACGCATGATCTTGCGTTTGTATTATAACAGTTGAATGGTTATTTTTTGTATTATATTAACCCTATTTACAAACCAAATTTCATTAAAATCTGTCAAGTAGTTCTAGAGATAATCGACCAAATCAGAAAATTCTCTTAATTTTGAACACCAGTGTATATGACCATCGTATATTCTGCTATCAATAACAAGAATTAAACGCGTCTTGAAATCGCAAGAAATGAAACAATTCCATATACGGCCACAGAAGCCGAAAAGTCACAGTCGCGATTTTGTGGCCAATGATGCTTGAATAAAATTATGTGTTCAATAGAAATGATGATGTGATGAAAGGATGATGCGCTTTTAATTCATCGGAGTTAAAGGCTTCTCAATGACACTACGTAATATAAATGGTAAAAAGCCAACTCAAATGTCAAAATCATAATCTGACAGTGGCTTAAAATTACAATACATATTCTTTGTGGTTAGAAGTTATTGAATCTAACAGGTATAGAGTACCAAAAATGGTTCGATAAGAGTTTAATCGTACATAGTTAAGAATATGTATTTTTTTTACTTTAGTGTTAGTACACATACATTTTCTTAGAAACAACAGACTCCTAAGAATTCGGAAACTTAGTTAAAACTTTTTTCCTTCATATGACTTAGACTAGAGCAAGTTTTCTGATTTTAATAATTTACAATGCCTAATTCTGAGAGGAAAATTGTTTTCTTTTCAGCATACAATTGTGGAAGAATATTGGTTCAAATTGAATTGCAAATTGAAGTTCTGATTCCATTAACGGTCTGAGAGTAGTTACGGCAGCGAGACCATAGTCGACGTTGTTTCAATCCAGTCATAGATTCGAATTCTGGTGACATTAAAGAAGCTAAGAGAGTGAGGCGTTTGACCAGGTATCAACTTCATCATATGACTGTGGCTCAAAATGTCAGCACGTTTTATTTCTAAAAGAGATGTATACAATCTAATACTAAAAACAATCACTCCATTAGTGATTTATCGTTCGCGAAACAGAAAGGTTCGCTACAAGTTAAATGTAATTTAACATAAAATTTCTTCATGCTGAGTAGCAAAACTAAGATAATGTATTATATCAGGCGTCATTTATATATTTATATATTTGTTCTATGTGTGTGTGTATGTGGCCTTATATATATATGCTGCCTCTATATACTATATATATATGTATATATGTAATATATATCTGATATATATATCTATGTGTGTGTATATTCATGTATATAATATATATACTTTTCTCCTATATGTTTATATGTGTGTTGTAGTTAGTCAGATCTGTACCAGTATAAACACATTATTCCATTCAAAGTATGGAACAATATTAATTACATTGTCTATTTTCTAATTTTTCTTTTCTATCGCCTTGTTTAGAGTCTTAAATTCTTTGGTTCCTTAATAATTGTATTGAAATTTTTTGGAGTCTTAAATTTTAATTGCATTATGTACAATGTAAAATTTTGTCTGATTTATGTAAATATTATTTTGAGATTTTATGATTATTTCTTTAACAATTTAGGTTTTTCCTTTTGTTGTTTTTCTTTGTTTATATATATATACAGTGGCCCAATAGGGTAATGTTGAAACAAAGTCAATGGCTATGGGTGACGTGAGTGAAATAAACTTGCGCATGCTCGGTAGGTGTGGAGCAATTGTAATGTGATGTTCCTTCAGTCTGCGTGCGTGGCAGTTCTCGTTAGTAAACATAGAACAAATATTCGACGGATGTTCACTCTTTTTATTGTGCTACAAATGGCCAGATGTGATGAAAATGTGAAGGCAGTTAACGAGGCAGGGAGAAGTTCCACAACAAGTGTGGCCAAAAGGACTATGGCAAGGGTGAGTCATTTTGTGCTTTTGTACAAAATGTTTTGCTTCCATGTTTGTTCTGAAAATAAGTTCAATCCTCTTCCTGTAGACTGTATGCCAAGTTCAAACGTATGGATTGGTGGAAGACGATAAAGCTATGTGCTGCCACTGCTACTGCTGTGGTCGCAGATGGTGCAAACAGGTCGTCGACACTTTCTTTCGATCCGATGATCTAGTGGAGACAGCAGAAATGTTGAATAAGCGTACATCACTTCAGCGAATAATGAAGAATGAATTGTCATACAAAATTCAAGTATTAACCTCTCAGCAGATACACAAAGATCTGGAGTTTGCACTATGCTGAAAAACTTCTTAACAGGTGAAATCGATTGAAAATTTGGTTTTCAGATGGGATATTCACTTTGGATGGCCATCTGAACAAGCAATTATCCTACTGGGCAGAAAGGCTGGAGATCACTGTTGTCGAGCACCCACGAAAAATTTCTTGTGTGGTGCAATATCCTCGCATGGTGTATTTATGGCTATTTTCATCGATGGAACTCTTGGCGCGCGAATTACAGAAAGTTCCTGGTACGAGTTCATCCTTTTCTTCATGGTCATGACTTGGTCCAAATCATTGGTTTATGTCAGGATGGGAGACCACATCGTACGGCGGATGTTTTCAAGGTGCTCAATGAGCATTTTAGCGATCGAATCATTGGGTTAGATTACCCTCCAAGGTGGTATCAGAGTGGCCCCATATTCACCAGTTCTGAACCCCTGCGTGTCTACCTGGGGTTATTTGAGAGCAAGTGTGGCAGACAAGTCCTACAGACAACCATTCAAACCACATACATTACAACTGCTGTCGACACGATTGACTGTGAGGCCTGCTCACGAGTAATGGATTCAGAACCGCCTAACTGCTGTCTTGTTAAAGATGGCACTTCGATCTTTATCATTAATTGCCCAATGTCCATTCAATGAAACGTCATTAAGTGATTCTTCTCATGTCTCTTATTTGTTTTATTTTTCATTGTTTCAAACATTACCACTTTAAAAGGTACCCGGTATATATATCTTTCTCTTATATATATATGTAATATCTTCTATTGATATGGATGTCTAGGAATAATGAAATTAGGCAGTACATGTAATTTTATTATGCTTGGCTATACTTATTTCCAAGATGTTAAGGAAAATTGCGGATCAGTCAGGAAAAAAAATTTTAAAAAGTAAAAATTGAATTCCCTGTAGTAAAATAATTTTATACTAGCAACGGCAAAGTCCCTCTAAAAGTGTGTTTGACAACAAATACGTTTCGTTCCTATGGAAACAGCCCAGAATGTTAAATTTTCTTTTTAACTGAGGTTGCTCGTGAGTTGCAAAAGAGAAGTAATAAAAAAAACTGTCATCGAAATTCAGTGATCATTCATTATCATGCAATTAAAAATGAGAACAAGCTGTACGAAGATGGATTTTCCATTTGTTAAATAGTCTTTTTCTTTTTTCTGCCTCGAAGCAATAATATAGTAACGAATACGTCTCTTAAAATATCGAATGAATCAATCTTGTTTCAAACCACTTAATTTTTTTATGCAGCTCACTTGTAATAAAAATGCAGTAAACATACTAAGAAGAATGCTTCGACATTATGAGCATATTTAATGCTTACGAAAGAGTTATAAAACTGCTTGAGTTTATTTTAAAGAAGCTCAGTTTATTGAGATAATAATGGATTAGATTGATACAATTTAACCTATTTTAAAAATAATTGTGCTTTGACATCCAAAACTGAAAGTGATTGTAAAACTAATTGCTTACAAACAATACCATAAGTGTTTCTTTTTGAAGTGTAGATTTTTAATAATA
>BMAW01029501.1:53353-99710 GCA_019974015.1 Nephila pilipes | reverse complement strand
ATGTTGTGCATGCTGGTTCAGTTGCATGCCTTTTTGTTAATTTGTTGTTAAATTGGTGAGAGTTCTTTACCAGTCCATAGATACTTATGAATGAGTGTTGTCAAAATATAATGTTTGAAAATTTGTTTTTCAATTATATAAACAACACTTTCTCATAAACAGTACATAATTTTCAAAATATTTTTAATTTCAGTACATTTCTCAAATATTTTTATCTCTTACTGATATATCACATTATGAAATAAAGAGGTGATTTCTAGTGAATGTATTTTTGTGATAGCTTGCTCTCAAATTGGATAACCCAATAATATTTGGGGGTGAGTAATAAAGATATTAGTATTAAATTTATTTTAAGATGTATTAATTTAAATTTTGAAATTTTAGTATCTGTTCAGTGATAAGAATGTTATGTATAATTAGGATATGGATTTTCTAAGGTCAAGCAGAAAGTTATAGTTCCTTTTAGTTCTAAAAGATGCGAAATATTCAGCTTGTTAATCTCAAAATACATCTTGGTGTCAGACCTTATACATATGCCTCTATTTGTGATTTTGTTATGAAAACGGATGCTTACTTACAGAGGCTATCTCAATTTGAAGTATAAGTTTTGCCATTTAATATGTTTAATGAATGCAGAGTTCAATTTAAAAGCTGAGGGTTAGTTTAAAATTGAAGCATAAATAAGCTCATTTTGCCACTGTCAAAGGATTCAAAGGATAGACATAATCATGATCAACTGAATGATAGAGCAGAAAATGTATACTCTTCTTGATTATCAGCATAAATTTTCTTTAAGAGTGCAGTAATTTAACGATTGGTTTTGGTCATGTATACACACTTTAGTGCAAAATTAAACGCTAAAAAAAAGTTTTCAGAAATATATTCAATAAATATGTTTGAAATTTCAATTTTTTTAATTTTTTTCTGTGACTTTTAAGTATTTACTTCTTTGTATACAAATAATTGCATCCTATTTTCTAACTGGAGTCTGAATCTAAGGTATGCGTGTATGTGACTTGCAAGTGGCGTTGTTTTGCGAAATATCTGCATCGATTCCCATCTCTTGACTTTGAATTTAAGCTGAGAATATGTATGTTTCCGTACTCATTTAATTTTTCGTTAACACCATACATCCATCCATGAATCAATTTCAGTATAGAAAATCTACCTCTTGTATACAAATTACTTCTCCCAGTAAAAGTGATATCCTATAATTAACCTAAAGAAGTAAATTAAGTGATGAATCAATGAATCTGTAGATTTTAGTCGTTCTTAAACAGTTAACTAGAAGGCGGGCTATAACAAAAAAATTGTGTAATGTATCATGTAAGATCTTCAGATTTGATTATCGATAATTTTCGTAATTTCCTCCATCTACTCCACCACGAGACATAATCAGATCATCAACATCTCTCAATCGATCTTAAATAAATTTTAAATTCTGGTTAGACAGTCCACAGTGGTTTGACTTCTTCCAACTTTGATCTCTTTTCCTAAATGCTAAGCTTCAATTCAGTTACAGTCAATAGCACATGGTTCATGATGTTTGTGCTCTGTATTGCTTAAAATATGAGAATGAATACAAATGTGTTTAAGCAGTTCCATAGAGGATCAGTCAGAAACTTCTGAAGTAACCAACATGATATGGATAACTATTCATTTCAACCTCTTATTCAGCCACAAGGAATTTCAGATAATTACCTAAATGCTTTTATCGCTATTTTTCTTTCGTTTTGTAAAGTGTTGGTGATTATGGTCGTAGAACAGACGGCTGTCTTTGACTTTCATGGCTCAGCTCCTGATGGTATTAGCAGTCTGCCGTTCAACGGGGTGATGACCATTAACATTTGGACGAGTCCTCAGTCCTCCCAACGGTGAGAAGTCAAGGGATAGTGCTTTTAGTGTCTAAGTAAATAACTGTTAATCAATTCATTTGCATAATTTCGTCATAGGGAAAACAAAGGGTGGGTCATTGACTAAACGAAGGACTTCACTAAGGTCCTATGAATAATAAATCTATTTTTGATATTGAAAGAGTTTCATTATTGATGTCATTGCATTTGTACGTTTTCAATTCATGAGATGAAACATTGATTTGCCACTTATATAATTTCAAAAGGTGTAGCAGCAATCCCTTAAATACCTAATATTTTAATACAATGCATTTCCATAAAATGTGATATTGTCTATAGCATGATTTACTTCAAGATCTTACGTATGGCATAAACAATCAATTGGTGCCTTGTATTAGTTATAAATTACAAAAATATTATATTGTGTCCACTAGGTGATACAATTGCTAGTATTACAATCCCAATCTCTTGGTATTAGATTAATAATTAAAAGGAGAAAAAATAAGACAAGAGAAATCAAAATGAGTCATTACTTGAAAAGGAAACTTACAGAAAAAGTTACCATGAACGAGCAGGATTTGTGAGACAGTTTTCACGAGATGATTATTGATGGTTTTTCAGCACAGTCTTCTTGTTTTGAACAACTGGTTTACCTGGGGGTTAGGAGAGTGTTAAAAGGGAGTTGAGCCTCCTATCCGCAGCAATGTTAAATGTGACCATTCAATTTCGACATTCTTTTTCAAAATCTATTATAGATATAACGAAATTTTTAAACAAATAAATTCATCCTTTTCAGTATACTAAATGAGTTCTTTTCAGTCAAGTTTTGAGCTTCTAATCATCGTAGAAATTAATATAAGATATTTTGAGTGAAATCATATAATGAAAATTAAAATCGTCAATTTGTCATTTTTTTAAAAAATTTCAGTTCTAACCCCTATTAAGGACGAAAAATGCAGCTTGTTGATCCTATGAAGTTTAAATGAATCTTCACACATATATAGGAAAATTCTCGTTCTGCTTATATTTCATACACGATTTAAAGTGTTTTCAGTAACCTACAAGCTCTTAGTCACGGTACTTATGCAAGATAAAATAGGATGTTAAAAAAAGCCTGTTTATCATTTTTCTAGATTTCATAAGAGTCATCCAATTTAGTTAGCCATAAAATGGCCGTATTCCTCGTAGTCTTAGTGTAGTAGTTTTTTTATTACTCTAAATTTTAGTTATTACCTAAAATATGAAAAAGTAGTTCCCTGATTTTACGGCGTAGTGTGGTTATATTTCATCCTAGGATTAAAATAACAAACTTTATTCACATCCGTAGATGGAACAAATAATGGAAGAGATTAGACTGCTGTAGCCAGCTGTGCCATAAGGAAATATTGGGAGATTTCCAGTTCCAACTCAAGCAGAATTATATTTGGCTTACTCCTGACATATGTCCACGGTATTGTCTATTGCTTTTACTGATGATTCGCAAATCAAGTAAGATTTTATTCTTTCAAGAGGATTTCCCAAGGTCCAACCTCCCAAAATTGTTTTATATCCTTGTTGGGCGCAGATTTTCCTTTGTTTCTAAGTCTCTAATTTTCTTTTAGCCAGACCATTTAATTAGTCCTCTTTTTTGTGTTTTTCGTTTAGTTTGAAGTCAACGACTTTTAGTGCTATTTTACTATTAAAAATTTTTCTGTGTATTTTGGGACTTCTTATTTTTAATGCAGACCACTTAATTCAGAAGAATCGAAATTGTCAGCTTCTCATTCGTCTTGTGGAGCCAAACCTGCTGGTTAGTGTTCTTTCTGAGATTGATCTTAAAGTTATTGAGTAGGCAAGCATTCTTGACTTCTTTTCATTACGATGTCTTTAATTGTTCTAGCGTCACACTGAAAAGCAAAACGAGTGTAAGTGCGATGATTCGGTCAGTGATCAGGACGACTACGAGCAGCAACTCTTTATCTTCAAACTATACAATGCCAGAGGGACTGGAGCATTTACACCGGCTCTCACCCCGCACGGTGGTTTTAGTAGCATCAGGTCTTGAACCCGCGACTTGGACGAAACAGACAGCCACGAGTTTTGATCCCATACTCAACTCGTGTGGACAAGGTCGCAGACTTGACCAGATTTCGTCGATTCAGTTGAGACTCTGTACACTGCCAGAACCAGTGTGATGGCATTTGGATGACTATTAAATCTTGATAAGTTCCTAGTCTTCTTATTTGCGTGGTTTAGGAAGTTAGAGTGGGAATATGTACTCAGTTGGTATCATCCTCTCGTCTTTATCAGGCCTCAAAATTACTGAGATTCGTCAGTCCCAAAGCCCTTGTCTCCAAAGCAATTTATTCTGAGTTTTTACACTATACTATCTGGGTTCACCCTGTAGAGATTGTAAAGTGAAACTGCGATTCATTTGCAAACTTCTGTCACTGACTGAAGAGGGAATGAGATAGTCCCTCCGGTCTCATAGTTTTTTGATTTCTGAAAAATAAGCTTCAATCTGACTGGGTGGTCTGGTCCTCAACTTGTAGCAACATTATTCTCAGAGTTCAGTCCTATGTTCAAGACTAGAATGTTTTATTCCAATTCAGTTTCATTACTCGCTTCTTAATCATCATTGGTCCCTTTTCGCTTCTTATTTAAATTTTACATTTGAAAATATAAATTTGTCCAGCTATCTATTGAAATTGCTTATTTCTTTTCTGTCTCCTTTTACTGAGGATTTTCATTTAAAATGTCTTGTTGTTGGAGCGAACCTGTTTTGGCTGAAGTTCAATGAGAAATCTTGTATTTCATGCTTAAACCGTGTGTTCTTACGGCTCGTAAATTACCCAACGCTTTTTCTTAATTGTTTCAGCCCTTTTTTTATTTCTTAACATTTCAATTTTTTCTTATTGTGAGCTATAATTTTAAACTGTATATTGTTCATATTTTCTATTTTGCATACCATTTGTTCTAAAGTTGCATGACCATATTGGGCCATTTAACTCTGTTATGTATCTTTTCTGGGAAAAACTCCTACTTTTAATTTTTTAAATTTCTTCTATTATACATTTTCTCTACTGTAAATACATTAACATTAGTTTACTTTTTATTTCGAATTATGTATATGTTATATGCCTCTTTTGTCAAAATACTGAGTAGGGTGATTGTCTGGGGAGCTAGGTTTTAAGTTTCACCCATGAGTATTCTTAACATATCCTCATGTGTTTCTCAGAGTGACGTTTATGAAAAATCAAAACAATCAAATCACATAATCCCAGGTACTGATAGCCGTGTTATTTCTATTTGATCTATGCGTAATCGTTCAAAACCAAAATCTATTTAGAACATTCATATTTACTATAAGGCGAAACAAGCTCAAAATAATTCCATTATTGATGTAGCTAATCCACTGACTTCAAATAGGAAGAAATGTTTAAAATTCCTTCTTTGATCTTTTATTGCTTACTGAAGTAAATATATTAAATTCGATCACTTCATTAGAATAATAATAAAAGAAAGATGAAAACAATTATTTTCTTTCCATAATTGTTAAAATGTATGCTACTCTGGGACATATTGGATAAACACGACTGAACAGGCATTTACATTGAATGTTATTTCATTAGAAATTTTTGAATACAACAGTTAGAGAAACCTGTTGATAAGTCACATGTGATATTTAAAACAGGTTAATGAAAAGAATACGTATAGATTATTCTGTTTTGTCTTTTCATGGTGTATTTTCTGTAAATAGGAACTCTGTTAATACTGATTTTCCTTCAACGTCCTCAACATACCACCATTTATTTGAATTTTCTAGTTAAAAGTAAATTCTCTTTCGATGTTACACAGAAATATATTCATTGTGTACATGCCTTCATTTTCTTTGTGTCAAATGATTGAAATTTTCAGGAAGAATAATGTAAAATAGTAATTATTTTAATAGTGAAATATGGATAAAATGTGTGTTATTTGAAAATCCAAACTCGGACGTCACGTTGAAATTGAAACTTCTGAATATGTTATTTGACAGAACATTTGATCACAATTAACTGCTTTTGAAAAAACGCTTAAATATTCAAAAAGTAAGCAAAGTTAAAAAACTTAAAGCAACGAAATTGATTAGCCTTTTCTAAATTGCCTGTTGATGAATGCAATGGATATTGTTTTTATTTCAGAGTATAAATATTCAGTCTCTACTTATTTTTAGAACAAATATTTCCATCAAGGTACTTTACAAAATTCAATTTAGATTGTTTCTTAAAAGAGCGCGTCCTGTTTGGATATGTTTTTACTACATAGATGATATGAAGTATAACATTTATTTTCAGTTGCTTCATCTCCAAAACTTTGAAAATTATTCTTTAACTCAAAAATCAGTTGACAGAGAATTCATTTGAATAGTAGATATTACATGAAAAGAGTGATCATTCAAATTATACAAAAAATGAAAATGTAATGACTGTGTAGAAATACGGAAAGAACTCTTATATTGATTGATGCTTCTCCCTTTTAAATGTCCATTGCAAAAATTAAACATGAAAGTTTAACACCTGTGTAACGTCAAAAACGCCTGTCTCCTGTGGTAAATGTAACCCGTTCGATCAAATTCAGATATTTTGAAAAAGACGACGAAAAAAACTTAACACAAATTTTCTCTATAAACTGTCTTCTGCACGCTATCGAAATTAATATGACCGCGCACTCGCTCTCAGTCCCCTTTCTGTTCACGTTGACATCAGCAGTGAGCCAGACTGTCTGTAATCCCAGTATTTTTATCGCGTGATAGTCATCCACCACTATTCTCACTCATTCGGTTTCTCTCAAATCGTTTGCATGACGTGGAACATACGTTACTTGCTGCATAGTACACTCGACACTGTCGAAATCAGTTTCACGATTGTATATTCAAGAACACTCGAAGGGGTGGAGCGAAAGAACGAAAATCGTCACGAATATTTTCGCCAAAAAATATACGGGCCCGATCGAGGTCTTTGTTTGGTGACGATATATTTCGCGCGTAATGGTGTTTTTCTGAACGCATTCCTCGCATGTTCGTTTAGTGGCTTGTTTTCTTTTATTGTGACTGGTTGAGAGCTATACGCGTGCAAACTGAAGATTGATCGAGCGATGTCAGGAGTGAGTTGGAAGTGTGTAGCGGTATTTAGTCTGCAGGCAGAACAATTGTGATTCGAATTAGAGTAGGGTGTTATTGGTAAAGGACGATGGCTAGAACATGCAAGGGTGACAACTTCTGTATTTTTATTTCTGACAATCAAACTTCAACCTATTTCAACGTTAAAAACATGATCAATAAAAATGTCATAAGACTTGCAGTTAGTTAGTAATTATTCTATCGAATATTCTTAGTGTTCAGGACAGTAAAATTCTTCAATTTTTTCTTCCTAAACTCAGTTTCCTAAATTGTAATAATTACATAATTATTTTGGATTCACTTAATATAAAGTTGATTTTACAGTTGATTAAACCCAAATGTTATATACGAGGAATTTGTATGTTTAAGTGGCAAATCATCTCGAGATAATCTTGCTTTTTTTTTTTTGCTTGTTTTAAAATTTCTAAGAAGTTCTTTGAATAAATATTTAATATTTCTCTCTCCACTACTCTGAGCATATAAAACAATTAAAATAACTTGGAAAATCACTTTTGATCTTTGACGTTTTCACCAAATTAAAGACAGTCTAAATTTAATCGTAAATTGAAACTAAATTCATACTCATGAATAATAGATTTAAAATTTTACCCTCAAAATGATCTTTATGTATGTGAAACTTAAATAGTAATTTTAATCTCTTTTAATATGGGCTACTCTCTGATTCCATATATTGTTAATCACTGAGGAGATATATTTCAAATGTTAACATTTATTTTATAAAATACTGGATTTCAATTATTCGAATTGTAAAGATTACTAAAGCATTACTAAAATGTTTGTCTTCCAGAAATCGTTATTTTATTTAAATTCCACGTTATCACATTTTAAATTTATATTTATCGTGAATACATTATAGACAAATATATAAATTGCCATATACATTGTTACATATAGCTTATTATATAGTCATGTATGAAAATTATTATATTATTACATGACCAATTTGACTTTTCCTTTATCGATGTGTTGCACAAAATATCAAAAGCATGTTTGCAATTATATTTGTACTTAAGAACAAAGTGAAACGCTTATTATCTGGAAATATTAAAACCAGGCGTATTTCAAAACACCGTAAAACTATATAGATCTTAAGATACATTTATATCGGAAGTAGTGGGACAAACTTTGTATTTTTAGTAATTCATTTTCAAAATTTCTGAGACTTAATGTTTGAGAAATTACAATTTTTTAACTCTTCGAGACGAAATTAGAAAAATACGTGAGAAAATTCTTACGACACAATTTCATATTTTAAGTGATTCATGTACTTTGTATTTCCTGGATAATAAAATGGACGTCATTACACAAACTATTCTAGTGTCAATGCTATTTATTTTCTGTTTAGTATGATATTTATTAATTATAATTTTTTGTGTGTATGCAACTAATATCTCTTTTCAGATAGAAAGTTCTTGTTTTCTATTATTATACTAACTAAATATTACATAGAAAGTATTCATTATATTTCATAAACACAATCGTGTGTTTTGAAGACTTTCTAGCTCTTCATTTCTCCTCAGGTGAAGATTCGCTGACACAGCTATGCTCATAAGATTTTCTAACCCTCGATGAAAAGCACATTCGACTATCGTCAACGGTAGCACTCTGATTCATACAAAGATTTTGTACATCAGCTTACGTTGTATAGCCTTTAGACGTATTTATCTAAGCCGTCTTCTTGATAATAATCGTTGTCCAGGACTGATGCAAAACCATACGGCTACAGCTTTATGTATGTCATTTGTTTGTTAAACGTTTCTGTTACCTATTTCTGCCAGGCCTCAAAAGAGTTATTTTTATGCAATAATGTGTTTTGTAATTTTGATCGCAGTGAGTTTTTGTAGTTTTGTTTGATCGACTCAAATCACGAAGGATAATCTTCGATCGCCATAGTACTGTCACGAACGCACGTACATCTCTCACTCCACGACAGATGTCACATTATACGGGCAATCTCTCCCAACATCGAATTTGTGGAAGGGACTAGAACGTGACTCGACTCAAAACATCGACACACAGTGATGCCCTTGGCTACGCGGCCTACAAGTAGTTAAGGAGTGTTTCTGGCTGTTCTACCTGGGCTGATTCAAAAGACAGCTCACGCCCACATATCTAGAAATTCTGAACACGATTAAGGTAGGTAGATACGATCGGCATCAAACTGTCTCAAACTAATGTGATGGTTTAAAGCCCCGAATAAAATGACGCCGATCTAAACTCAGTGATTTTGTTGAAATGAATCTGAATTTTACTATTATGTGATAATTCGGTATCATCTCACATCGTCTGAATATACACTGGTATTCAAAATTTTACATTGTATTTTGTAAATTTTGCGAAAATAATCGAACGAAATGTAAAATGTGCTCGAAACAAAAAATCTTGTACATAGCATATAAGTGTACTGGATGTGGGAACTGTCTCAAAAAATAGATTACTAAGCGCGCGTGTCAGAATGCGTTTTCTTGGACAACATTTGCCATCGAATCGCTTCAGCAATCGCTAAATTAAAATTCAACAGTGAAAACTGGTAACCACAATCGTTTGATGATGAACAAAAGGGACAATGTGTGAATAGACATGAAGTAGCCAGTCTCGTCCAGATTTATTAGAAAATATTTAGCCCATCGCCCAACTTTAAGCCATCGTCTTGACGCGATGGCAACCATGAGCAGTTTTGGATACCGGATCCATCGAGAAAGCCCGTCCAAGAGCCACCGCGCATGAGAAGTTAGCAATTGTCCATTGTACTTAACCACGGGATGCTACCTGCAACTCAGTCTCTCACGAGTTTATGCGGCTACGAGGTATCTGACGTATCAAGCATTACTGTTTCAAGAAGACTTCATGAAGAGAGAGTCTGTTGTAGAAAACCTGTTATTTGGAATCCGCTCAGATCTGTGAACAGGAGGTCATTTAAAATGAGCTGAAAATCATAGATATTGGACAATATTGGCGTTCTTTCCTTGATGGTCCACGTTCAGCAACCAGTGATTCCAGCCGCATTGTATGGAGAGACTCAGGACCCGCTACCTGCCCTCCAAATGTCAAGAAATCGACCATTACGTTAGAGGGGCTTGATGGTCCGGGCAGGACACATTTAGGATAGGCCACTCACCTCCATGTCTTTAAAGATGCATGCTCTGGAGGTAGGATGAAGTCTGAGTCCCACGTTGCCTTTTCAGGAGACCAAATGGGTCCGATTACTTTTAAGGGATGACAACGCGAGGCTAGGGCTCTAGTCGATGAATTTCAGAAAGTGGAAGATTTCATAGATTTTGCCAGCTGACATTCTCAGCCTACAACCTGCTAAAGCATGGAGGAGAATGTGCATTCAAGCCCTTCCGAGAAATACACAGGACCCTGAAACAGATGAGAACAGAGTGGGACTAATTTCACAGACGTGAACTCCATTTTCCAGCAAAAATTACTGGGGCTGCTAAGAGGGGCCCACCACCCTCATTAAAATGACTGTCACGCAGCCTCTCCTTCTGTATGTTAAAACTACTCACTTAAGGAAATTAAAATGACTACATGCTAGAGTACAATTTTTATGTCGTTCGATTTTTTATTGAATAGTTATTGTTATTTTAATTGAGATCTTTTTGAAATTTGATTAGTTTTTAAAATTATTTGTTTTAACAACGTGAAGTGTAAAAAAAAAATTTAGGGTACATTTCAACTTATAAATTTTTAAAACTTTTATCTCTTACAAAAGTATTCACCTTTATGCATTAGTAATACTAGACCAAATTTCATAGCTCTAAGATGAGAGAGCAAAATCTTCTTATGTGTTGAAATTTACAGTTTTGAGATAATGTACAATTTATACTAAACTTTCACAATTGTAGATATCAACACAAGCTTAATGTGTGCTAACTAGACCATCTTTTAGTTTGAATATTGTTTTTAATTCATTCTCTATTGTTCTTTGTAAACTGCCTTTTTTTGCTTTCTTTAGTGAACACTGATCTGTCTTCCTTATGTCTCGACATGATAAATCCATTAACATTTTAATAAACTTTTAAACTTTTAGTCATTTGTAATTAAACCTTGATTAAATAGAGATATTGCTATCCTTCCAGCTTTAATGTTCTAATTTGCCATATACATTTATTGAGATTATGTACCAGATGATGCTAATTTAAATTTGAATTTGCCATGGTTAGGCTAGAAAGTAGTTCAGATGACAAAAATCTCTAACTACTTATATACAATTTATAATAACACTGGTCAAGTTATGTTTGTGTTTGTATTGTTTTCCTCTTTAATTATGACCTATCTATAGCACCACTTGTCGTCACCAGTGGGGCAGAAGGACTGAAATACTGAGTATATCAGCATGTGCAATGACTTTCTGATTAGATCAGATTGCCCTTCAACTTCCAGTTTACTATTTCCAAATATTTGGTGAAATACTTCTCTCTCATTGCATTTCCATTCCTCATTGACGCAATATCTTGGAAAATACTCGGCATCAACAAATCTTTCAGTTTCGACACCCAAGCTGTGTCCGACACCCATTTAGTGAATCTAAGCCTCTCTTCGTTGCCAGGTGCCATCAATAGCCCAAGTTACACTGTTGACTTCATCATTTTTAAATATTATATGAGCTATTACCATAGAGGCTTTTATGGACTTCTCTGTCATCATTTAATGTTGGATAATCCTAAAAGCCTTTAAATGGAGATAAATTATCTCTCCCGCAAAACCATTTCTATAGCAGTATACTTTTCCAAATTGATTCTATACATATCAAAGTCTCGATTAACTTCATGCACATTGTATATATTTATTAGTTACACTCTGAGTGGACTCTCTATTCAGGATGTGTTCGGAAACACCACAATGACACAACATATAAAATAGTTCTTAGCCAAACCTGGTTTGACTTTGACCAAGATTAATACATATGGAGCCATGTTTTTATATTTATACATAACATACATAATTTATGCAATAAAAAACAGAGAATTCATTATTTCCTTAAATGAGTCAGAAGAATTTAAAAAGCTCTTCATACTCACCAAGTACACTTACGTATGCTCATATTTTAGCCAACAGCTACCTTACCATATTTATAAACATTTTGTATTATATGAAACTTATATAACGTCAAAAGAACTGGTTATTTATATAACATCTCTAAACTTTGTTTCTTAAATGTTGACATTGACGAGACATAATAAAAAATAAAATGAAAAAGTTTTCGAAAGCGATTGTCACATTAGGCGAGTCTAAAATAGCACGTTTGCATTCGATAACAAGGAAATGTAAACAACCGTGTATTACTTGACTTCAATTCTTTCTCAACAAGTTGCTGATCGATGAAAATTGTTTCGTAATTTAAATAAGATAAGGCTGGAAAAGCAGTATAATAAGTTTTGGTTTTTAAAAGTGGGCGATTGAATTCATGCTGTTTGGTCTTGACATAAACAACTTTTAAAAAATATTTAAAAACACTTCTAATTTAGCTAGAACAAAATTTAAATTCAATTGACGCAGAAAATTTGAGAGTTTCTTTTTTCAAAAAATTGAAAAATCGATTTTTTGACCGATGTGTGCAGTAAAGCGACTCAACCTCTTTTTCTATTCGGAACTGCTGTTTCTCTCTGCGACTCTTATGAGTGACTGCATGATCTGGTGTTTGTATTATAACAGTTGAATGGTTATTTTTGTAGTATATTAACGCCTTATTTACAAACAAATTTCATTAAAATCTTCAAAAAAAAAAATAGAGTTCTGAGATAATCACAATCAAAAATTCTTTAATTGAGAACACACAGTGGATATTGACCACGTATATTCTAGCTTTTCATCAATAAACATTAAATTCTGCGCTTGAAATCAGAAGATAATGAGAATCCACTATGCACGAGCTGGCGAAAGTCACAGTCGCGATTTTGTCAGCAGATTGCTTGGTAAAGATTATGTGTCAATAGAAATGAGTGATGTGAATGAAAAGGATGCGCTTTAATTCATCGAGGTTAAGTTCCATGAACTACTAATATAAATAGTAAAAGCATATCAAAATGTCAAAATCATATCTGACGTGGCTTTAAAATTTAATACATATTCTTTTTGATTTGAAATTTATTGAATCAACACGGTGATAGAGTACCAAAATGGTTCGATAAGGGTTAATCGTACATAGTTAAGAATGTATTTTTTTTTACTTTAGTGTTATTACATACATTTCTTAGAAACAACTCCAAGAATTCGAAACTTAGTTAAAACTTTTTCCTTCATATGACTTAGACAAGACAAGTTTTCTGATTTAATAATTTACAATGCTAATTCTGAGAGGAAAATTGTTTTCTTTTCAGCATACAGTTGTGGAAGAATATTGGTTCAAATTAGATTGCAAATTGAGTTCTACTGATTCAATTAACATTGGTCTAGAGAATTTGACGAGAGACCATAGTCGACGTGTTTCAATCCAGTCATAGATTCAATCGGGACATTAAAGAACTAAAAGAGTGCGTTTGACAGGTATCAACTTATATATGAGCTGTGGCTCAAATGTCAAGCATTTTTATTTCTAAAGAGATAATAATACAATCTAATACTAAAAACAATCACTCCATTAGGTTATCGTTCATGAACAGAAGGTTCTGCTACAAGTTAATGTAATTTAATAGCAATTCTTCATGCTGGTTATAAAACTAAGATAATGTATTATATCAGTAATTTATATATATATATGTGTGTGTGTGTGTATGTGTATATATATATGCTTTCTCATATTATACATATATAAATATATATGTATATAATGATAATATATATATGTGTGTATATTGTATATATCTATATATATCTTTTCTATATATGTCTATATTATGTGTGTTGGTCAGTTATGTATCAGATCTGTACCAGTAATAACACATTATTCCATTCAAAGTATAGAACAATATTAATTACATTTCTTTTTCTAAATTTTTCTTTTCTATCGCCTTGTTTGAGGCTTAAATTCTTTGGTTCCTTAATAATTGGTATTGAAATTTCGTTTGGAGTCTTAAATTTTTGCATTGTTGTACAAGATAAAATTTTGTCTGATTTATGTAAATATTATTTTGAGATTTTATGATTTTCTTTAACAATTTAGGTTTTCCTCTTTGTTGTTTTCTTTTGTTTATATAACCAGTGTAGCCCAACGGGTAATGTTGAAACAAATCGATGGCTCTAGGTGCACGTAGTGAACCAAACTTGGTGCCATGCTCGTGAGTGGAGCAATTGTAATGTGATGTTCCTTCAGTCTGCGTGCGTGGTGATTCTCGTTAGTAAACATGAACAAATATTCGACGGATGTTCACTCTTTATTTTGCTCTACAAATGGCCAGATGTGATGAAATGTGAAGGCAGTTCAGAGGCAGGGAGAAGTTCCACAACAATTGGCCAAACAAAGGGACTATGGCAAGGTGAGTCATTTTGTGCGTTTTACAGGTACAAATGTTTTTTTACTTCCATGTTTGTTCTGAAAATGATCAATCCCTCTGTAGACTGTATGCCAAGTTCAAACTGTGGATTGGTGGAAGACGATAAAAGCTATGGCTTCACCTGCTTGTGGTCCAGATGGTGCAAACAGGTCGTCGACATTTTTCTGCCGATCGACCATTGTAAGGAGAGAGCAGAAATGTTGAGACGTACATCACTTCAGCGAATAATGAAAAGCTGAATGTCTTACAAAATTCAAGTAACCTTAACCTCTCAGCGAATATGCCCACAAGATGATCTGAGTTTGCACAGCAATGAAAAACTTCAAACAGGTGAAATCGATGTAAAAATTTGGTTTTCAGATGAGGCCACTTCACTTTGGATGGCCATCTGAACAACAGAATTATCGTACTGGGGGAGAAGGCTGGAGATCACTGTTGTCGAAACTCCACCGAAAAATTTCTTGTGTGGTGGCAATATCCTCGCATGGTGTATTTGGCTATTTTCATCGATGGAACTCTTGGCGCGCGAATTACAGAAAGTTCCTGGGACGAGTTCATCCTTTTCTTCATGGTCATGACTTGGTCCAAGTCATTGGTTTATGCAGGATGGGCAGACCACATCGTACGGCGGATGTTTTCTCAGGGTGCTCAATGAGCATTTTAGCGATCGAATCATTGGGTTAGATTACCACTCCAAGGTGGTATCAGATGGCCCCATATTCACCAGTTCTGAACCCCTGCGAGTTACTACCTGGGGGTTATTTGAAGAGCAAAGTGTGGCAGACAAGTCCTACAGAACCTTCAGAACCAAACCCATTACAACTGCTGTCGACACGATTGACTGTGAGGCCTGCTCACGAGTAATGGTGGATTCCAGAACTCTTGTCCTTGTTAAAGATGGCACTTCGACCTCTTTATCATTAATTGCCCAATTGTCCATTCAAAACGTCATTAAGTATTCTTCTCATGTCTCTTATTTGTTTTATTTTTCATTTTTTCAAACATTACCACTGGACCGGTATATATATACACTCTATATATATATGTATCTGTCTTTTATATTATATGGATGTCTAGGAATAATGAAATTGGTACATGTAATTTTATTATAGCTTTATACTTATTTCCAAGATGTTAAGGAAAATTGCGGATGATCAGGAAAAATTTTAAAAAGTAAAAATTGAATTCCTTAGTAAAATAATTTTATACTAGCAACGCAAGTCCCTCTAAAGTGTGTTTGACAAAATACGTTTATTCCTATTAGGAGCCAAGAATGTTAAATTTTCTTTTTAACTGAGGTTGCATGTAGGTTGCAAAGAAAGTAATAAAAACTGTCATCAGAAATTCAGTCATTCATTATCTGGTAAAAATGAACAAGCTGTACGAAGATGGTTTTCCATTTGTTGTAGTCTTTTTCTTTTCTCAGAACAATAATATAACGAATACGTCTCTTAAAATATCGAAGGAATCAATCTTGTTTCAAACCACTTAATTTTTTTATGCAGCTCACTTGTAATAAAAATGCAGTAAACATACTAAGAAGAATGCTTCGACATTATGAGCATATTTAATGCTTACGAAAAGGTTATAAAACTGCTTGAGTTTATTTTAAAGGAGCTCAGTTTATTGAGATAATAATGGATTAGATTGATACAATTTAACCTATTTTAAAAATAATTGTGCTTTTGACATCAAAACTGAAAAGTTGTAAAACTAATTGCTAAAACAATAGCAATAGTGTTTCTTTTTGAGTGTGATTTTAATATTTGGAAGTGTTATTTTCTTCTCATTTCGGTGAAAGATTATAAAACATTTAATTTAGATTTTGGATAATATTGAGAGGATAAGTAGTACTTTATGTTACCCTCATCGAAACCGGATTAGGAATAAAAGTATTTAGTCCATAAAGCTCAGTCGTCAGTGAGTTCTAGGTCAATTTATTAGTATTAGGTGGAATGCATTTATATATATATATATATATTATATATATATATATTCATATATATACTCTATATGTCTATATTATTTTTATATATAATTCTCATATCTCTCTATATTTCATTCTCTTGAGACCATTTTATGTGGACCATTAAAAATCCACTTTATATTAGTTGACGGTCAGTACATCATCTATTTTTACAAAACTTGAAATTATTTGGCAGGATCTTGTTCTACAAGCACTACAAATGGCGGATAAGAAGAAAGCAACAATGGAAGGTATGCGGTATGCAGATTTTTATAATATTTTACATTTTTTATGGATTAAAAATAGCATGGAATCTTTAGATAATGTGAATAATGGAGTGCTATGCTGTATATATATCCAGTAATACGTTTTTACTAATTAAGGCCCAATGTCCATTATAATGGACTAGCCAAAAATTGTGTATATTTTAATTCAAAAGAAACGGCTGTATATAATGTTTTGTATTACTTTTTAGATGATTTATCTCAAATTAGGGAAAAATTGCTCAAAGAATATGGTCTTGGGTCTCAACAGGAGGATGTATATATATATGTATGTATATGTGTGTGTGTCATCATGAGTAAGATGCATTTCGCATCCAAAAATCTCGTTGTCATAACTTTTTTGGTTTATGAGACCATCTTCTTCTTCAAAGTACTCACCGAGAGCAACACATTGTTTGATTGTTTCTTAGTTGCCAGTGAAAAATGATGAATCCAGGTCGCACTGATAATGACAACTCGAAGTGGCATCAATCTAATTTTAATTTGGCAACAAATCGCTGCCAAATAAAAACTAACCAATGAATCAGCATCAATTTTGTTTTAGCATCATTTAACAAACGACAGCACACAATGGTGACTCCAACTTGCTTTAGCAACACCATATATCGTCAAATTCAAGTACTTTTTGTGCTACCCTAGTATATATATATGTATGTGTGTTTTATTTCCTATTAATACTGAATATTACAAGAATATTTGTATACACTAAGTTATTCATATTTTAGTTTCAGTACATTTAAAAAAAAATTTCATCTAAATTTTTCAATAGAATTTTGCTTATTATCTTTTTTCATCAGTATATCATGAAACCTCAGAAAGAACAATTTTGAATAAATTTTACAATTAAGTAGATGTTTTTAAACAAAATTTGAGAAAAAAAAATGTGCGAGTATTTGGTTCATTTGGTTTTTGAGATAAAAATTAAAACAATGTTTTTGTATACTTTGTTAAAGTATCTACATTTTTTACTGATTACATACAGACATAATACAAGGAACAAAGCAAATCATGCAAAACAAAATAATCTTTTTTTTTTGTTCCATGGGAAATAAAATTCCATATTACTTTAAAAAGGAGATTTGAAATATATATTTATGAAAGTGAAAGCTGTAAAAACGCTTTAAGTTTTTTATTTTAGAAATTTAAGATGTAAAATTAATGCTAAAAAACGGAGAAAATTTAGCAGTATAAGTGGTCATAACTTCTTTCATGTTGCTAATAATTTAAGAAAATTGAATTTATTAAAATTTTAATGATTATTTATATCTAAAAATTAATTAATAAACAATTTTTCTAGGTCACCATAAAGGAAATGAACATACAGGTAAAAAAATATGATTAGCATAAATCCTCATAAATAACTTTAGTAAAATATTATGAAATAATTATATTCCTCATTATTTTTTAAAGAACTTTTCTCTAATATAGCAGTCGGATGAATTTGCGAATATTCCACTTATTTATTTGTTTGGAATCTTTTCATACCTAATGATCTTTAATTGTCGATTTTAAGACATAGTTGACTTTGATACCAATCATCGCTACTTGGGATTTGATCCATCGAAGCTGAATGTGGAAATCAGCCGATAAAATTGTCAGTCAGGTTAAACTATTTTCATTATTGTCTAAGAATAATCAAAAATAAATGTTTTTATTACGAATAAGAAATGGTAGCTAAGTCGTGTCCTCAACTTAAGATTGACTGTAAACTCTACTTTTCTCAACCATTGCAAAAGTGAATCCGAATCAGAAACAATATTTATACCCTGGGTTCAAATCCTATATCAACTAGTATTTGATAATCATTTAACTTTCTTGCACCAAATTCATGTGCAATATATTCTTGTTAACTTTTTGTCTCTTCTCAGCAGTTTGACACGTCCGATATTTCTCTGTCCTCTACTTCAACTGTTCACTACACTTCAAAATTGTAGAAATTCGAATTACGTAAGCCACGGTGTTCTTACAAGGCGAGGTTCTCAAATCAAATAACGTCATAACATAGCTTAAAAGGTTAGTTGAAGAGGGAAAGGTCCGATAACCTATTACAGGCTATGTTCTAGAGGTGTAATTAGCCCAAGGCGTTAAGATCTGATAAACATATGGATGGAAACGGGGTTATCCCAACCCGACACTGATAAATGTCAAAATATATCTGTTAATATGTCTACATCTTTGGGAAACTAAATCTGAAAATATGGTATCAAGAAGTACTTATTTCAGATTGTCCACGGGTTGCAGTCCCTAAGTAAGGTCCTTTTCTAAATCTTTCGACCCGCAGGAGGAGGAATACTATTGTGCCCCAGCTCATTTCAGTTCACTGTGCCGCCAATAGAGCGACACATCTGTTACTAGGGTGCTCAAACGTTAGCAAACGTTTTCACAATCAAGTACTCTATCTAAGGCAACACAAAAGTGCCCGTTCACGAGAGGTAAGGGAACATGTTACCAGAACCGGACAGCAATGGTTTCTGCACTTTTCTTGGACGAGCCCCGATTTACTTTGGAGAGAGAATCAGGTCGTCTGCTGATTTGGAGAGAACAAGGCATCGGATCTTACCAATCTAACATTGTTCAAAGGAACAGTTATAGAAGAGGTGAGGTTAAGGTCTCACCTAGAAACTCTTTGTGTGGTCACACTGACTTGCTTCTGCTCAACTGAAGAGCTGTGACTGCTGTGAAAAAAATAGAAGAGCCGTGTTCCATATGTCCAAATACTAGTGCTACTGGGGATGAATTCCTTCTAATGGACGATAATGCCCGATTTCACCGAAATAAGCTGGTTGATGAAGTTCAAAGTTTGGAGCGTAGGAATGGCCATCTCGGTCTCCGGACCTTGATCTAATAAAGCATTTTTATCTTAGTGGAGAAAGGGGTGCCTTAATTCTTCCTTCGAAGTCGCTAAATTAGCTGGAATAAGGGTTATTCCAAGTATGTACGTTGTATTTCCCTTTTTGGATTCCGACAAATTCGCTGACAGCTTGAAATTCGAAGTTGTCAATGGATTATAAACAAATGTGGACACATTTCTTTTTTAAACCCATTTATTTAATTTTCAAGCAAATACCAGTGATTTTTTTTTATCAAATAGCGGACTTCAGCCCAAAATGTGATTATTTATTTGTAAATCATGCTTGATGTAAAAATTATGTAAAATTTAGTAAATGGCTTTGTAAATGATAATTCCTCCACATTTCATGATTTTACTTTCATTTATCTTCAAATTAAACACAAAAAACTGGTTGTACCCTTACTTTTGGAAGTTAGTGCGTTTTAGTTATTACGTGCGTTTAAGTTAAAGTTAGTGGTGCGTTTTATTATACACACACACACACACACACACACATATATATATATCGATTATAATTTTGATATCACATTTCTATTATCTTGAAGTTTCTAAAATTTATAAATATTCCTAACGTACAACAAAAATTAATTTTTTACCTTATATTAAGAATTATAATTCAACGTACTCGTACAATAACATTTGGTGCAAGCGAATTTTCGCTTTTACTTAAAAAATGCATTTCCAAGCATTTACTTCCACCAGCCACTCTCCCATGGTTAACTGTTTCTTCCTTGTCATTGCTTAATATCTTTTTAATTGATTAACGCCTCGACTAAAGATTTGCGCGCCATCTATAGAGTAAATGAAGATCTAGACAAAGGTTCATTTGAATCGGAAGTGAAATAAACAGTATTTTGTCTTATGCAATATTGTTTTAAAGTTACATTTCTTATTTATAATAGATGCTGAGTGTTGAAAAGTTATATAATTCTATTTTAATAGTAAGCATTTTGATTTAAAATATTAATTAAAGTACTGATGATTTTATTATAGATTTTAACATTATCGGTTTTTCTTTCTGTGAAACAATGAAAGAGAAATTTCTTTCTTTTGTTCAACGCAGAATTTTACAGTTAAATATTAATGATTTTTTCGTGAATTGATGTCCCTTGCTTTTTCTTTTCTATTTGAAAATCGACGCTTTTAATGGTTTTACTCGAAGTAAAAGATCTCAAAATATGAATTTTATTTTTGTTTACTTTTTAAATTTTTTTAAGTATATCTATAACAGCATTATAGCATTCAATAAAATTGTTTGAAAAATTTGTAATATTCTCATATTTTAATTTATATAAAAAAGGAGTCTTACATTGTATTTATAAAGCATATAATGATAGTAATTTTAGTGATTTTGGTATTATCTTAATTTTTCTTAAGGTATCCGCCTACATTCGAAGAGGATATTTTTAAATAATTGAAAAAAAAAACTTTTTATACGCATTATACTAAAAGATATGGCTAAAAACTTAAAATACAATGTAAAATTTGCATAAATTAATAATTGTTTTCATATTTCAGCCCAAAAAATACATAAAAATTGCAGTAAAATGGCACTTGTGCAAAACACCAAAACTGAAATTTAAATAGAGATATTTGATTTCTGTAAATTTTATTATGATCAATTGAATCTAATTTAAAATTTCTGCCTCTCTCACAATTATAATCCTGAAAATGAAATATTTATAGGAAGTAGTACTTTAACATACAGAAAAACCGTACAAATTTGTGATAAGATATGACTTTTATCATAATAAAATTCAAAGTAATCGGATTATAACAATGGGAGAGGTTCAAGCCCTGAATTCACTTTCATAGAGTATTCCATGAAAGTTTCATAACATTGTATACATAACTTTTTTCAATACGATGTTTTGCGCTGAAGCAAAATATGAAAATCTTGATTTTGAGAAAAAGCTGAAAATACATTTCAACCCAAAAGCTTTACCTAATTAAATAAACATTTAAGATTAAAAGGCCCCTGATTTGTAAAGTTCACTATCTATATTACTTAACTAAGTTATCTTTTTCTTCCTGATGGTCTTTAAAACTTTCTTATGCTTACATTTAACAGGTGTTGTATAACGCTTCAATTCCCTGATTCGATTGTAATCCAACTTTTTGTAACTCTTTACAGTGAAGTAGCCCGAATTTTCAATGTTCAGCTTATTTAAGACTTTTAAGCAGCCTTGATGTCCTTCGTTAAATTGCATAATTGCATCATATGCCCCCAATTTCAGTTTTCAAACAAATAAAAACTTCCTTTAATACTCTTTATCATATCACACCATTAAAATATTCATTTGCATTTTGGGGCTTAGGAAATTCATCTTGCATGTTGGAAAATATTTTGATAGCGATATTACGTAAAATATCAATGAAAAACAAACATTAAAGTTCCATTTCCGGTAGCAGAATGCTACTTCCAGTTCTAAAATTTGACACAGACTATTATTAAAATGCTTATAACTCAAGTTTTATGTAAGATAGAAACAAAATTGAAACTTTTCTAGAAAGCTAAGAAATCCGGCTTTAATAATAGACCGTAAATAAAAAAAATCGACTTTTTGACCGAAAATCGCATTTAAAGGTAGGCGGATAACTTAACAGAATAGCATTTTCTTTCTTATTGAAATCTCGTGAGTTTTTTTTCGCCCAATTCATAAAAGGGATCTAATTTTTCAATATCCCATACCTCAGAATCTGTTTCAAACTTAATTTTGAATAATTCCATTGGCAAACCTCTCAAATTACTTAGATTTAGGATCCGTTTAAAGCTCTTAAGAGGTTTGCTTAGTTTTAAAATTTAAATTTATCTGAGCTCCTACTGACTGGATATTTGTTCATATCCTCGCCCTTTAATAATTATTTTTTTATTTATTTAGTCTTGTATGTTTTTAATGTTTATCATATGTGATGCTATTATTTATTTAAGTCGCAAGAACAAAGGCCGTTGGTGACATACCTCGTGATTTTGAGTCTTAGTTAAGTGACGAGGACGATACCCTTAGCCGGTATCTCCCTCTCCAAACTTTAACACCACGCCAACGGAAGGACTTGAGACCTTTGAACAGATTTAACGTTTATCATCCCCGCTATAGGGTTTTTAGAGGTATCAGGTCTCGAACCCCCGACTACGAGCACCGGACTACCGCGCCACTAATGTCTATTCCAAGTAAAGAATTAATACAGTTTTCATGCAAACAAAATGGCCTATGACAATGAAAAGCATTACATATAAGAAAGATAAATGCATTCGTTGATGAGACTAAAAACTATATTGAACCTTTAGATAGAATAAAACTTTATTAATGAATAAGATACAAATTATTGGCATCATTAAAATGTCATTATGCCAATGATTTCTAGAATAAAGATCAAAATGCTCTTAAGGTGATAACATTAAAAATCTGCATTCTTAATCCTGTTGCTTTAGTCTGTTTGCTCTACAGGAAGAGTTTGTGTACGTTATTTTTAACATTACCTCTGTCTTGTTCATGTATTTGAAATGATAATCTACACGCAAGAGTAAGATGATTCCCAGCAATCAGATAGACTGCTATTAGGATGTTAAAAGATTTTCATCCTTTGACCCCGTGGGAGTGAAAAAGCAATAGAATGTTTTCCTTTCGATTCACGTTGTATCGTGAGTCAACGAGATGAAGGTAATAAAGAATATCTCTTAATCCTAACTGGTAAGAAAGCTTTCGAAAAAAAAAAGAATACTGAGATATATATTGAGTAATGAGTTAGGATGCAACCGGGGTAACAGATGGTTACTGGATGAGAATAAAACACACACGATGCGAGTTCTTTATTCCTGTTTTTGTCCAAGTGGAAAGATTCTATTTGATGGTTAATTGCCACATTCTGTATGCGAAAATGAGTTTCTCTCAAAAGTGTAATTATAGTTAATAAGCAATGCAAGTATTGTGATATAAAATTTATGAGCTTTCTTTAATGCATTATTCATAAAAGCTATGCATTTAGTTCGTTATTTAATGTAAAAAATTTATATTCCGTCAGTAACTATGAATGAAATCATATTATTAACTGCTTATAGTTATTTATTATTTTAGGGAGTATGTGTTTCTTTTTCTTACACTAACAGTTCAATGTCGTTTATACGAATTTTTTTTCATTTATTAGTGGAATTCTAAAGATAAATGACCTTGTTTATGAATTGTGAATGAATATTTTTTATTTATGTCGGAGCTGTTTTATTTTATTGATAGATATTTTTTTTATAAAATTGTTTGTAAATCTTTATTTATGGATAGTCAATCAATCAGTCATTAGTTGTCGTTATTTGCTCTGTGGTGTCGCGCTACATTGGAAAGAAATGGGAACAACAAATTTGACAACGTAAAAGTTTAACTTATTAGTTTTAAAAAATACTTTTATAAGTATATATATTAAAAGGTGTAATTTATTTTTAAGTTTAATTTTATTTATTTTGGTTGAAATGTATTATTTTCCTTTTCTCATTTTTCTGTTGTTGAAGTTCTGCTCGTTTATGTTTTTTTTTTTTATTATTATTATTATTCTTGGTACATCATTCATGATTATGTAATTACAAAAGATGTGATGTTGGATTCATGAAACTAGTTTAAACTTATTTTTTTCCATTCGAAAGTATATTTTTACCTTATCTCCATTTATGTATTTTTATAATTCTTTTCTTTTGACTTTTTCCTGCTGGTTGAGGTACTTTTGCATTTAAATTGGTTGGTATTTTTAATTAATGGTTTGTATTTGCATTGAATTGCACACACACACAAACGACTGACAGTTTTTGATGAGTCGCGGGCTTGAGGCTTGACGTCACTAAAGACTGCCGTGTAGCCAGAGCTGATGCACGTTAAAACTGTTGAGGCTCAAAGTCCTCCAGTTGGCGTGCTTTGGAAGCTTGGAGAGGGAGGTACCCACCCATTTGTCGTCGTCTTCAATTGAACGAGGTTCAAAACAAGAGCACAGAACTGAATATGCGGGATTAAACCAGTTTGATGGTACCAACCTCCCCCCCCCCTTTGCAACTTAATAGGCTGAATGGAAAAATCCAAAGAGCCCAATGATACACAAATACAAGAATTATATGCATCACTCCAAATAAAAATTAGCAAAGAATCAATAATATAGAAATTACTCACGAAACATTCAAAGAAAAGAATATTCAAAAAGGTGAGTAGATAAACAACACATTCTTAAAAAAAATAATAATAAACCCGAAATTCTGCAAGATAGATTTCAACCACTCGAAATATTAAAGGCAGAACATCATCACTGTATAAATTTTCTCTCTGTATATATATATATAAACACTGGTGTGCAAAACTTAAGCAACAAAGTAAATTTTAAGCAGATTGCCATGAAATTGCAGGAAAAGGGTTTTTGCGATCGGTACAATGAACACTCAATTCAGTAGAAAAGGTGATGCGTATGTGCGTATGCAAATATTAAGAACAAAACGTCAGAGGCAACGTAAGTGTACGAAAAACGCGTGCGGTCGGGGTGCACAACTCAAGACTGCAATAAAAGAAATAATGGAAACCCAATTAAAGATATTATCTGCATGTGCAATCTAGTTCTTTCGAGAAATAATATGGCTAGAAGAAATCACCTAGATGACTTAACACGTTGAAGAATGACCGAAAAGTTGGTGGAGGGGCGTAATTTGACCATTGTGGCTAAAGAGTTCGGAATCAACAATTGTGTCGTTTAGCGCGCTTGGGAAGCCTTCCAAACCATGGTTACAGCTGTTTGAGAGATTGGTGTTGGCCGCCTTAGGTAAACAACTGCAGTGAATGACCGATATATCGTCCTGCCCGCGAAAAGAGCCCGATACCAGTTAGCAAACGCCATTGCTCAGCAACTGTGTACAGTAACTGGGCGACAAGTTTCGTGATTTACTGTGGCCAGACGCTTTTACAAAGGTGGCCTATTCCTGAACGCTGCAACCCTTTGAAAGTTGGCCATCGGCGGCACCGTTTAGTGTGGTTTAAGGAGCGCGAAAACTGGACACCTCATGAATGGGTTTGCGTCCTATTTGCAGATGAGAGTCGTTAAAGTGCCACAAGCAATTTTCAATACCAGTTGATTTGGAGATAGTTTGGGACACGGTTTCATCCCAGTGACTTCACAGAAAGAGACCGTAACGGTGGTCCTGGAGTTATCGTCTGGAGAGACATTATGCTGAACGGGTGGGCTGAGCTCCACGTTTTTGGCAGAGGTTCTGTCGTAATCGCTATTGTAAGGAGGTGATCCTTTCCCTTGTGCGTCTGTTCCGAGGTGCTATTGTACACGGCCGGTACAAGGTGCTCGGCCGGACTGTTGATGTTCAGCAGCTACTGGAAACTGAAGATATCACTCGAATGGATTGACCAGCGTTCTCCCCTGGTTTAAAACCCATTGAACATGTATGGGATGCTTTGAGAAGTCGCCTTGCAGCATGATTACGTCCTCCGGGGAACATCCAGCATCTGATACAGATGCTGATTGAGGAATGGGTACTCTTACCTCAAAAACTGTTGGGCAATCTGGTGCTGAGTATGGAGAAACGGTGTGAAGCAACCATTGCAGTAAGGGGAGGGTATATCCCACACTAAGGAACATCTGCTTGTTGCTCTTCCTCTTGTGCAGACAATTATGTGTAACGATACTATGATTTCAACAAAGACTTTTTTTTTTGTTTGATTCTATACTATATGCACTGTATTCATTTTTGCTCAACTATGCTTTTTTCATCGCCTTAAGTACAAAATGCTGTCTCTCATTTCTGAGTTTCTTGTCCTGAGACGATTACTCGTGGAGTTATTGCCAAAAAAAATCACCTGTTTCTTAAGTTTTGCACACCGGTATATATATATATATATATATATATATATATATATATATATATATATATATATATATATATGCCAGGAGCCTGAACAGACGGGGGAGAGGAGAGCATTTTTCATTTCTGTTCGTAGTAGTAATCAAAAATTTTGTATAGAATGATGCCTTGAAATGAAAATTTTGTAATACAATGGGAGTTGAGATAAATGTTATATTGAAATGGGCGACCCTTGGCAGTTCGAATAAAACAAGAACGTATATGGTAGTCACGACCAATAATAGCATCTTCAATTATATCGGGATTTCACAAGTATTGAGGTTTAGTGTTTCCTTCTAATAATACTATGTCTCCTCGTTAACATCCTTTTCCGGAGATGGACTTACAAAAATTATGTGCATTTCGCTACAATATTCTTCGAGACAAATTATCCCTTGTCGAAGGTTCATTACTAAAAATGTCTACAATATGTACAGGATAACTAAGATTTTTCTTTCCAGGAAACATAAAATGGGTAGGAGTAAGATGTAATGGTTCATTCAAATCATTACTTGCATACGTTAGGGGCCTTTGATTCAATACAAGTTCGATTTCGGCATGAATAGTTGTCGTGTCGTCAAAGCTAAGATACTCCTGACAGAGAATTTTCCTTAAAGGTTCTTTGATACTTCTCATGAGCCGTTCGTAGAAGCCGCCCCACCAAAGGGCATGTGGGGCAATAAATTGCCATGTTATCTCACATAAGGTTACAAATTTCTGTAAATCCAAATTTTCCTAATAATTTTGAAAAATTATTTTAGGATGTTATTTGTTGTTTTGAAACTCATAGCATTATCCGAAATGACCACTTCATAATTACCCCTTCTTGCTAAAACTCGTCTTAAAGACGAAATAAAGCTTTTCGTTGTCATATCAGTTATTAGCTCTACGTGAAGAACTCATGTGACAGCACAAGTAAACAAGGCTATATACGTATTTTGTTGACTGTCTTTCCAAGAACGAAGAATAACTTGACCGCTAAAATCAATGCCGATCACCGTAAAAGGGTTTTTTCTTTTTTTTTTTTTTTTTTTTTTTTTTTTGTAGTTGTGCTGTTATTTGTTGGGCAGGTTTCAAATGGCATTTTCTACAAATCAAACAGTCTTTCAAATCCCTTTTGATAACCTGTCTATACCTCGAAATCCAATATCTACTTCTAATTTTAACAAGAGTCGCAGATACCATAACCATGGCAAACTTTGTTATGTTCTCTAAAGATTAACAACTCTTTCGGTTTTGATTGGTTTTTCAAGAGTATCGGGTGTATTTCGTTAGAAGAAAATTCATTTTCATGAAGCCTGCCCTAACACGCAAAACGTTATTGTCATCTAAAAATGGGGCTAACTTATAAAGAGACGAGGTCTTAGAAATCATTTTACCACCTTTAATGTAGTTATTCCAGTTCGGAATTAGTTGACAAGATTTTGTTCATATTTTATCCAATCTTGTTCAGCTTCTTAAAGATCAGTTGCATTACAAGGTTCTATTTCTATTGGTAGTTTTCTAAGTCTATTGACAAATCTTTTAATTGAAACTGTAATTTTTAACATCTTATATAAGTCACTATACTTATTCAAATCTAAAACAAACTGGGAATCATGTACTACACATTTTATTTTGAACTATTGTCAGAAATTCCTTCCGTAACTCTAGATCTCCGATAGGACTCTCAATTTCGATTTTACTTAGCCAACACTCACTAGGTTTACTCGGTCAAGGTGGTATGTGCTAACACAATGAAATTTTGGCTAAATCTGAGGCCGAAATACCTCTAAAAAGGATATCTATGGGATTTTCCTTCCCTGGACAATGAGACCATTAAAAATTAAGTCAAATTTTGAATCTCTTTGATTCTATTTTTTACAAAGGGTTTGTAATTGTCTGCTTTACCATTTATCTCATACGCTCATATATTCTAATCGGTCCAGAAATAACATTTTGCAACATATTTTAAGCATTTACTCACCTGCTTAGATAACATAGCAGGTAACAAACATCCGAGTAATTCCAAATCAGGAAAAGTTAGTTTTTTCAGAGGAGCAACCCCACTCTTTGAACATACAAATTTAACAATTACTCTGTCATCACGAGTAACTTCTCGAAGAAATGTCAGGCATCCACAGGCTGCTGTGGAAGCATCTAAACAGGAATGAATATGAAATGAAGCAAAATCATTCAAAATGAACTCAGCAAAGTAATATCTAGGATTAAGTGTTTAATATCACTACACTGCAACTGCCACTTGCAGTCTAGTGAGAATGGAAGTTTAACGTCCAAGTCTATTTCAGCTATCCAAAGTTTTTGGAAAAGTATCTTTAATCTAATGATGATTGGTCCCAAAAATCCGATCGGGTCGAAAATGTGACCAAGTATCTGAAATATGAATTTGTTGGCGTTGCAACCATTGGCAAGAATTTTTATTAATTTTCTACAGTTAAAAAATCATGTTAGTCCCAGAACCTTCGTAGGAGCACCACATCCTGGTTCAATGGTTTTGTCTCCTTGAGTTTCTCCTCCAAGCTTCACGAAGTTTTACTGAATTTGTTTGCCATTTGCTAATTACCATTCCAGCATTCTTTAAGATTTCCACGCTTTCGGTGGTAATTTCAGAGCTGTTTCTACCTTTTCAGTACAAGGTCTTCAACCCAGAATTGATTTTAAAAGTGTTTCAAGAGTTTCTGGGAACAAGTATCTGTACTTTTCGAAAGGAGATTTTTCTATGCTGCTGCGAGCAGGTAAGGATTCGGCACGAATCCGAAAAAGAACACAAGTAAAATTCAATAACAGAATTTAGTAGCTTAATACTGACCATTGTATGGCAACAATGCTGTCTTTAATGATATGCTGTTATCAATATTTTGACAATTGTTGTTATTGGAAAGTGTTAAATGTAACAAAAAATCTGATAAATGTTGTCTCGCTTTTTAATTTAATTTTTTATGACAAAATACGATAACTTTTGAAAAGCAATGCTCGAAACTCTTTACAAAAACAGAATTTTGAAGGTTATGTTGGTGGCAGAATTTAGTTGTTTGATCAAGTGAATAAAAATTATGTTTTGTAATCTTGTTATAGCTATGAAATTCAAACCTTATTGTTTGAGATTTTTTTTTGAAGGTGTTTCTACACATTGACAAAATTTTTCTGTTGAGATTTCTTTCATGAAAGTGTTACTATGTTTCTTAAAATGCTATTAATTTATTCGAACCGCAACTTCGTAAGACATGAATCACAGGAATTTCCAAATATCTTAAAGAATCATGAAAATAATAGCTGTTCCGTGATTCA
Organism: Nephila pilipes; assembly: GCA_019974015.1. Taxonomy (NCBI): domain Eukaryota; kingdom Metazoa; phylum Arthropoda; class Arachnida; order Araneae; family Nephilidae; genus Nephila; species Nephila pilipes. The sequence goes on along the minus strand of BMAW01029501.1, from coordinate 69,997 downwards.
GATGCAAATGTACATTTTATTGATGTTAATTACAGAGTAACTGACACACCTTGATTTTTATCTTCCTATTGCATTCTTAAATAAAGCGTTCAAAGGAAGAATCAAAATGATAAAACGCAGTTTATGAGGTCAGGATTCGTTCGAATAATGTTGTTACCATACATCTTTGTTAAAAAGTAATAATAATAACACCAAATAAAATTCAGATATAATTGGGTTTTGAAATTTTTTTTGCCATCTTAAAAGGGAATTAGCTATAAGATCCAAAATTAAGAAAGGCAAAAGACATAAACGTTTACTTTGATGCTAATTTACAGAATATTAGGTTTTCTTTCTTTAGTTTCGATTGCCTTTTAGGTTCTTATTTCAAAACAGTTAGCTACTAAACACATAATTTCGTAATGCACAACCTGTTCCTGATATACAGAAGTCTTTGTTAAAACTAAATATTAAAATGTGCACTATTTTAATAGTGTAGCTTTTCTTAAGTTGTGCCACATTTAGTTGATAGTTTGATACTTTATTTAAAAGATAGCTATGCATTAAACTATGCTTGTGGTTTACTTTTATCTTTAAACGTGTCTTGTATTACTACTTTGAATTGAAGTAATATTTTGTGAAATAAGTTGAAAATAACTTAAAATATAAGAAAAGAAATTTTGCTGTAAAAGAAGTAAGTATTTTTTTCATTTACTGTTTTCTAATATAATGTGATTCAAAAGATTTCAAAGATGTAAAAAATTCTGTTGAAAATTTTTGTGTACCTTCTTTCAATTTTATTCATTTATAAGAAAATTACTTGCCAAAGTATGTATGAAATAAAAAAAAGACATTTGTTTTCAAGTGTAAAAAGAGTTACGAGTCTAATAAAACAAGAGTAATTGAAATAACTAAAATGCTCGGTGGATAAGATTCTGTGTCATTTCTGCGAGGTATTGTTACTTCCATAAATATAAGCTATCTATAAATTTGAATATTACTTTTCTTTTATAAGAATTAAATACTTTCAGTTTTATTTATAAGTTTTTATAAGAGCTAAATATATGACATTAATAGTATGGAAGATGTAAGACGTACTATATTAAAAATAAAATTCAATTTGCTACTTGTTTTCTTAAAACATTACATTCTATTTATAACTGTGAAAGTCATTGGGAGTCAACCTGGGAGTTCATTAGAATTCCATTTTAATGCCAGTTATGGCGAGGGATCGCATTAGGTTCAACAAAAGGTATTCTTAGTGTCACGATATTTTATTACTTGAAATAAGTTACATACAGGGACAACAATTACACATATAAAATAAAGAAATAAAATATCACATGTTATTTTCCCCAATTCTTGGACTTCACTGAAACGTTCCTCCTGCTGCTTGTGACAATACACAATTAATACAATAAGGGCAGTTACAAAACAGCTTTTGAACACTCAGTAGCTGGTCAATAATAGAAATTTTACTTCATAAATTAAAACTATAGACAATAATATTTGTTACTAAATTTAATGCAATTTATAGAAATTTAATTCTCAATTTTAAATTGTAAAGTAAATTTTAGTAAAAAATTTAATACATACACACACACTGCAGATCGTAAGCATAACATACAACTTTATTTCAAAAAGAACTTATACAGATGTGTAATTAAAATTTGTACATCGCAAATTATGTTAAGTTAGTTATACTATTACATTATTAACTTCACAATAAAGCTTTAGCGCCAAGAATAAACAATTTCTATTAATAAAAATGAAATTATATCGATTATTAATAGGCTGAGAAAAATCATTAAAAAGTTTAGAAATTAAGCTTCAATAAAAAAATACTTTATGAATTGTTTTATTTATATTTAAAATTTCCCTCAAATATAAATGTATGCGTTTCCAAATAAGTTTAATTATTTATTTTCTAAACAACAAAAGTTAAGTAATTATTTAAATGCGTTGTTAGGCAGTCAGCGTAAAATTATTGTTTTGATGAAGTTTCTCAACCCGAAAAGAAAAATATCAACCTAGAACTTCATGCTAATCAGTCATGAAGCGTTTAGTTGATGAGTAGCACAAAAAAAAAAAAAACAGATTATTGCGATTATAAACAAATTCTTCTAAAAGAAGAGTGAAACTCTTCGTGCTTGAAACCAGACGAAAGACATGCAAGTCCATTGTTAAAAACTTTGGAGGACATCGAAGTGCTATTGTTGAAATGCACTTTTCGAAAATGGTTTGCATAAATGAGATTAAAAGTGTTTAAGAAAACGAAACTGATCCCCATGCAATCAAACAAAACATATTAAAATGAGTTCGAAAGTGTTGAAATTTAGCAGAGGCCTAGAATAAGGTTTGTAGAACATTTTAGGCATTAAAATGCATCGTAATCTTCAACAAAGTGATCCTTGACTTTTCAGATGTATTTCTGTGATGAATTATTCTTTTGAATTTTGCAGGACAAACACAATTTTTCTCCAACGATGTCGAAACAAAAAAAAAAAAAAATTACATGCATTACGAAATGCGTTGATACATTACAAATCTTGAAATAGTTAGTAATACATAATAATGGTACAGAGCACACATTTATAGGATGATACGTCGTGACATTTTGAAAAATCAAAGCTAATATTTCGCTTTCCTGAGACATTTGAACAATATTCAAATGCAATCACATGTTTGCATCATGCAAAAAAAAATTTTACAAAGCCTAATCAATCATCATTTTTCTTAATAATTATAAACTTAAGAGCTTAGATTGTTATAAGAGTCCTACTAATTTTTAGATAAAATTTTTAAGAAGTACTCTTAAAAGAAGTTGATGCAAATACAATTTTATTGGTTACGGGTGAATTCAGTTAATGATCTACACGTTCAAATAATAATAAATGAATGAAATGATGAAAGAAACCAGTGCAAGCTCTGAAACATTTGTCAAAAGGAGCTAAACTGCATTAAAACTGCATAAAAATACCATATGAAAAAAAAATTAATTATAAAATTTACGTACTGAATTACCATTTCTATCTCCTCGTGATCACAATATCAAACATTTTTTTTACAAATATTCCTGAATGAGAACAACTACCAAGCAGAAAAAGGAATCAAATATGTAATTCATTAATCAATCTCTCTCTCTCTCTCTCTATATATATATATATATATCAAGCTGTAATAATTTATAAAGGCAAAAAAATATTTTAAATTAATAGATGAGAGAAAAATGATATGAATATAAGAAAAATAACCTTAGAATAGGAATAATAAAGATAAAAATAAAATGTATAAATGATTTAGATGAAGTAAATATATTACCCTTTATATCGGGGAGCATTATCAGAATTTATGTATTAGCAATATTTATGAAGCAATGTGTGAATCATGCTACGTAACAAAATGAATGCCCTTTATAAGTTATAATATAATGCATCATAAAAACCTGAAATTTGTTGATGAATATAGTTTGAAATTGTACAAAACAAACAATTTTCTCTTCAGTATTTATCACTGCCTTTATTAGTAACAATAAACCTTTCTAGAAATTTGAAACTACGAATGAAAAATAATGTATCCGTAGCCATAACTATTTCATTTGAAGCTCGATTCTCAAAATTATTAATGAATAATCTAAATTTAGATAAATCTCCATATAATACATTCTTCTTCGTTCCTAAGCATCATTGGTGTGCTGAGGACTGAAGAAGGTAGAGTAACATGATGTGTTTGTTTATTAAAGTCGCATTAAAAAGCAACACGAGGGCTGTTGTCGACGGACCACGTAATTTTGATCTTCGGTCAAGTAACGATGACGATACCTGAGCTGGCACCTCCCTCTCCAAACTTTCATACCACCCCTACGGGGGGACTTGAGACCTCAATAGGTTTCACGTCCATCAGCCCCACCAGCCTTATGGGGTATCAGGGCTCTAAACCACGACTCGATGAAAACCACCGGCCTCGAGTCTGCAACCATGACTACTAGGATACTGCGACCTCTAAAAAAAGTTGAGATCCACATGGAAAGATAAAGTTAAGGCACCTTTTGGGAAATTACTTTTATTCTGCCGATGAGGTGAAAAGCTGTCCTTAAAATCTGGAGTTAATAATAACCACTAGAATTCTCTGACGAGTTTACCCGACTAGTCACGCGTTAGCGCTAGTGCATGGAAAGAGAAAGGAGCTGTATCGAAAAGTGACTTGTGCATTACAAGGACAATTAAAACAAGTATGTGAAAGATGTATACTTTCTGGTACAACAAGTATATGTAAAAATCTGGTAAAAAAAATAAAAAATGTATAGTCAAGGAGACATTACTTTTCAATCAAGCCTCTTACCTAATTAAGAAAACTTGAATCATTCACATCAATACCGATTGAGATTATTAATGCATATCTTTCAATTGTGACTTTCTAACCAGTTGAATGGCCGTGATAGCCTAGTAATCATATTCGAGGACATACGACCGGTATTGTTTTCGCCGAGTTGTGAATTTGAGCCTTGATTCCTCTGTAGGTCCGCCATGTAGCGGGACTGATGCATAGTAAAAACTGTCGAGGCTTCAAGTCCTCCAGTTGACCTGGTGGAGAAGTAGGGAGAGGGAGGTGCTAACTCAGATGTCGTCCCCGTAACTTGACGGAGGTTCAAAATTACAAGGTTCGTCACCAATACTCCTCATGTTGCTTCCTAGTGCGTAGTTAATAAACAGTCACTCTCTCACATTCTAACTTAAGAGATTTTTGTTTCCTTATTTTTTTTCTTCAGAAATATATAATACTGAAATAAATTAAACTAAAAAATAACTTAACTTATAAATGTGCATAGTTCAGTTAAACTTAAGGAAATATTACCAAGAACACAACTTATAACACTTACGGCAAAATAAATAAATAAATAAATTGTTTTAATGCAACATATACCAACAATAAGAATCTTTAGAATTAATATACAAATATATATGAATTTTTACTCCAGAAAAATAAAAACATGAGTACATCGTGCAATCAAAAGTGTTCCATGTGATATGGCAAGAAAATGTAGACAGAAAAGAAAAAGGCAAAATTACTTTATGAATGTTACAGACAGTCCTCTTCCTTATCTTAAATATTTGATGCTGATTCAATTACAGAATTTTCCACGTAGCCACATTCCGAATTCAAATCACAAAAATCGGTTAACTGTAAAATGAAATTTTACGACTGCTTCGATCGATAGCCGTTAGGTATTTTATCTTCAATAATAATTGTCATGTGAACCATTTTATTCAATTTAGGTCAATGTTTTGAAATTAAATATGTGTGGCGTGCGTGAGAACACGTCTTTTTTAAAATTCCTTTAAGGAATTCGGACTGTAGCTAACATCTTTTAAACTTCATTAATATAAATAATAATCGTGTAATTAGTCTAAATTTGTGTTTACAATAATTGCCAATGTTGTAATTGCTCTCTATGTTATAATTACTTCTTTTGATGTTATTCAGTGAAAATGAAAAACTACAGGAATTTTTAATTGAAGTTAAATTTTTTGTATAACACCATTAATTAATTAATAATTTGCTGTACCGCCCGATTTTTAGCTTTTATTATAAAGTAGTACCGGAAAATTCAAAAGCGTTGAACATTGAAAAATGTTAGAAACCAAACTTGAATATTTTTTTTTTTCAGTTAAAAAATTATCCCGGCGATAGAATGAGAAAGAATTCTAAGATCCAAACTCAGAATATTTTTTCAGGTAGAAAGATGCTGAAGTATTAGTTTTTATTATATTCTAACGTATGTCTTTATTATATTCTTACATCAAACCTGCAAAATAACGTGTTCTTCTCAAGCAAATTTGTCCCTTTCAATCTAATTGTAATTATTATTATTATTATTATTATATAAATTAAAGAGAAAAAAAAGTGTACTTGTGAGCATTTTAAAATTTTATGGATATCGTATCATTTGAAACATGAGCAATACGATTGGTATAGCTCATATTTCAAATCTTATCGCTACGGTATGATCAAATAGCTACGGTCGGTCTTGTCTATGAGCTACGTAATAGCCAAGACCGACTGGACGCAATAAAAATTAACTTGTGTGACTGAAACAAATCTCGTGTAATAAAACAAAAACTTATTTTATTTTGCCATTTATTACAATGCACAAATCGGTATAGAGAAAAGTACGCGAGAATGGTAAATAATCAAGTTATTTTCATAAGATTAACAATAAATATCGCCCCATAAAACCGTTCATAAATTAAAAATTAAAATTAATTGCTCCTTTAGGTACATAATACAATTTGATAAGCAACTTGCTGACATAAGTTTACTGTATAAAATGTTAGATTGACTTGAATTGATACACTTAAATGTGTGCTAATTGCGTAATAACATTCAAAAGTATATATATTTAGATTAAAACTTTAAGAAATGAAACCATTTTGATTATGCAAATGTAGACGGCGATACAGGGCCTTATGCGTTCGACTCGTTCAAAACCAAGTCGGGTCAGCCCTGTTAATTAGAAGAATTCTACAGATATTGTGGATTCGTTCAATCTAAAAAGTGTTCCAAATTCAAATTCTGTTCTTTAACTTTAAGCTAATGCAGTCTTCTATTTTCCACAGAGTTGCCTCACTAGTTACAGTGAAGAAGATTTCCATTGTTTCATCTTGTAACATACGATCTCATAAAGGACACCAAGTCCATCAGCCGCATAATCAAGAGTCCTCCTAAACGTGACATAATTGTGAGTCAACAAATTCATTGTGCCAGTGAAACTGTGAAGCCACGCATTTAGTGCAAAATGTGATCGCGTGTTGAGATAAACGTCTTACTATTTCCTACGTTCTTTAGCAGCAGGAACGTTCTCAACTATGAGCCGTTTAACGTTTCGCAATACGCTCAGTCCAAGATGGAAAAAAGGAACGTGCCTAAATAGGTCGATTGTGAATGGGGAGTATCTTGCGTGCTCAGGTTGACACATTTATTATTAAGTACTCTGGGTTTTGTCTCGTAGGCCTTGCTTGGACAATTATTCCTCCTACGCTAGCATTTACCGCTATCATTTTTTTTTATTTTTAATTTCGCTCGTTTATTCTCATAATTTTTTTTATCTTGCTTTTTAATTGCTGTATCAAATTGGAAGCTTTGACCTTTCTTGAAATTAAGTAATTTTTTTTCTATTTCGAAGGGTAACGGAGAATTGTTACAGAGAAACGAGGAATTAATAGATAGTAAGTGTTTATTCCTCTTTCTCCATACTGTGGCATTAGTGGCGTCTGGAAAGTTTCACAATAGTAATTTTTAAGTACTTTTTTCGCTTGGAAATCTTAATTGCAGCTCTGAAATGGAGCAGAGTCTTATATTTTTTTATCGGTTTTAAAAGCAAGATGAAAAAAATAGAATGTTATCCATTTCAATGAGAAATAGTATTTAGTTTCACTTTAATTGTTATGATTAAAAGGAACAGATTTTATAATGGAGAGACACTTTTATTTTTAATTTTCGATTTAAAAAAGTCTACAAAAGTTGAATTGAAAAATGTGAGCAAATGTGAAATCTGGCAATATTTTGTGCATGTATAAGAAAATTGTAACTTGATATTACTTTGTTCTGTCTACTTATTTTTATTGTATTTATTAGAAGAGTTAGAAAATTTAAATCAGATGATTTTTTACTGTAAATATATGCAAGTAAATACAATTATTGTTACGACCCGTAAAAAAGTTTCCCTTGTTTATATAAGTGATGAAATTACTTTTTTTATTTTTTACAGATTTCATTAAAACAGAAATACTGCAATGTTTTTATGGATTAAATTTCAGAAACTCGCCTTCTTTGTCATCATTCGCGTAATGCAAATAATAAGATAATCATTGCTTTAAAATGTATATTTAAATGGAATCGTAAGTTAACCCACTTCTCTGTAAAGATAAATTGCTTTTGCAAAATTGCTAATGGCTAAATTACAGAAAATTCTCAATAAATTCTACAAGATCGATTTCTTTCCCTTCTGAACTGATTTCCTAATTAATCTTAATACAGAGGGAGCATTACACAGTGTTGTTGTACAGGTATTTAAAAGTATTTTTGTGAAGTAATAAAAATAGCTCACCTTTTTAGGCCTTATCTTGGAGTTGTTTCACGCTTTTAAGAAGTATTTTAATTGCTGAATGGCCTACTTTACTACTGCTGATTAATGGGGAAGGGGGTTTCAATTCAATGAGATTCAATTCTGGCAATTGAGGAGAGACATGGAGTTGAGCAAATACTTCGTAAAAGACCCATTCTTTCCTAAGCTTTGTTGTGTGTTTTGGATCATTATCATGCTGAAAGATTTACTGGTTTCCGATCTTCAAACTGACAATAGATTCTTGCACGTTATTTCTCAATGTCTTCCAGTGCTTGAAACGATATATTGTACCTTCAATGAAGATTAATTTTCCAACGTAATCAGTTATCATAGTATCTCGAAAAGCAACTCCTCCTCCAACATAATTCACTAATGGAAAGACATTTATGAGTTTTCAATTTTTCGTTTCTGCTCTTATAAGTTTTACTCAGTCAATCCCTTCCTACAACATTATGTTTACTCACATCGAAAAATTAAGACAGTTTTTCAAAAATCAAAATCCTTACGTATATATGAATATATACGTAAGTCATTAGTAAAATTTAGCCTTTTCTTTTGATTTCCTCTGGATGTAAATGGTTTTCTTTGTGAAACTCTGCCAAGAAATCCTTCAGATCGGAGGATGCTTCTCTTTCAGCGTAAACAACGTACTAGATTTCTCAGAAACATATTCCTTTAATTGAGAGAGGTGCGGATAATTTCGTACTTAATCTTACTTTTTCCTCATCGCTTCTCGAGCATCTTGATCTTTTAAAAACTTTCACCATCCACTACGAGGTCTAAAAATTTGTCGGTTAATTTCATCGGACTTCCTTATAATAATTTGGACAGTACATCGACTGGTAGCAACAATTTTTGCAACATGAACGAAGATTTTTTATTTTATTTCTCTTAACTTAGTTATCAAATTTCGAAAGTCAACATAAATTTCATTTTTTTTTTTATCCATTTTTACTAGAACAGTGATAATGTACGCTTCTTTATATGTTTATTTAACATTCACTACTCAATAATGACGTGAAATATCGTGTAGTTCCTGTTTAAATAAGAATGGAATCGCATAACGTTTAACTAACGCACCTCTTGAATGCAGATTTTGTGATTTTTTTGTACGGATATTTTTTGATTTCAAAATGTTGTTTAATTTTGAAATGAAATGCTGCGTAAATTTAGCTTTTGAAAAATATTTATAATTCCTTGAGCATCCTTTTTCAATAAGTATATAGACTGTGCACACACACGTACTCTGTTATGGCTCATTGTCTCTCATTGGCGGGGTGAGGAAGTTAGGAGAGGTAGTTTCAGCTCAAGTGTCGTTTTAGTCGCTTGACCGAGGTTCAAATTTACGAGGTCCGTAGCCAACAGCCATCGTGTGGGTGCCAGTACGACGTTAATAAAACGAAACCAATCCAATCGTTGGGACTCTATATTTTTATTTTTGTTTTCTATCTGTTATTATTTTTAAAGATACTACATGTTTTTTAAACTTATAATATATTGCTTTTATAAAAATCTGTTATTTAATTTCTGCTTAATAGTATTTGCAGGTAAAAAAAATTATTTTTGATTTATTTAAATCTCTCTACTCATTGGTATGGATTCATTTAAATCAATCAATCAATCAGTATTTATTTTGGTGGTGAATTCTTTCATGGAGATTAAGTGTAAGCATAAGTATGAATTTGTGTAATGTTTTACATGTTCTTAAAAATTTTATCAATAGTATTGCTTGTTTTTTTATTTATTTCAAATTTGTTAAAGTGCTTTATTTGTATAAATAGCTGCATTTAAATGCATTTTAATTTAAAGTGAATTTTTAAGTGCAATGCATTTAAATTTAAAGTAATTAAAATGCCTTACTGGAGAAGCAATAATCACATATCCATATATAGGAACATTATATTAAACTTTTTGCTTCGTAATAAATATCTGCTTACTCAAGATAACGACAGATTCAAAGATATTAAGACATTTGTAGGAGATTGTTTAGAGTGTGATTATTCATTAGATTTTTAAAAAAAATATGTTCCTAGTAATTTGTATGATGATCCATATTAATATGTAATGAAGATTTCTCATAAGGAGTCCTTATTGAACCCCGGAGAGTGTTGAAATATGATTTCTAGGATTAAAATTTGACATCTAAGAGAAATTTTTTTACTGTGATAATTTTCTTACTAAGATCCTTACCTTATAAATTAATTTAAATGAGTTTCGATACTCACATATCAAAAAGTGAGAATTCCTTCTATAGTCTTTTAGATTTGTGACATTTTGAAAATTGAAGCCTTAAACATAAGGGCTATTAACTTTCAGGACTTTCATGGAATTTTAAAGATCTTTTAGTTAAGAAACAAATCCACCACACAACATTAGGATCACAAAGACAACTAGTTAGTAGTATAGCTGTGAATATTTCCTGAATTTTTATATAGCTTACATTTAAACACACATATTTTATTCACAGTATTCAAAAAAAATTTAGCAACTGAAATTCAGTTTTATGTTCTTTTGGATTTTACTTCTATTTGATTGCTTTGAGATGTTTATTAATATTCTCCTTTTTGAAACTTTTTCTTTCTCTAACTTAATTAGTAATTATTAATATTCACATCATATTTGGTAATAATGCAAAATTTTGGAGATACTTATTTAAAAGGTTTCCTAAATCTTTTGCACAGAAAATCTTAATCATTTGCATACATAAGTCAGAGGATCTTATGAATTTGTTTTTACATCGATTTTAAATGTACATCACATTCTTTTTACGAGTTGGAACATAGGTATGTTTTCGTTTTAAATTTTTATCTAAAATTTTTTATTGAAACATTTTGGTAATAAATTTTTGTAATTCTTGCCTCTTCTTTTCAAGTTTCTGTTGCTTAATATCTTACAATTTACGTTTTGGACTCATCCAATTTTTGCCTAGCAAGATTCAGCGGGGAGATGTTGGTACCATAGAACATGTTTAACCCTTCAATTCAGTCCCCAATCTGAATGTGCATATTTTGTTTAGATGGATATTCAATTTATTCTTGTTTCAATTTTTGTTCAATTATTTTATCTTATACAAATACACACACACACACATAAATCTAATGTAACATACATACATATATATATATATATATATATATATATATATATATATACATACATACATACATACATACATACAGCTACATAACCAAGAAAGACCCAACTAAAATAGGTTTTCAATAGTTGTTCTATTATTATCGTGTTCTCTTTGAAGAAGGTAGAAAATTACATCAAAGATACAGGTAACTTATATAACGCAAATAAAGTGTATGAGTAAAATATATACGTGTTAATGCGTTATAGAATAAATTAATTAGATGCATATGCAATAAATAATTCTTCAGTGAAACTTGTATTGCCAGACCTTACTTAATAATGATACGTTTCAAAATGGATACGAAATAAATGGCAAAAAAAAGCACCTCAATTGAATATTTATACTTTGAATTACTATGTAATGAAAGATTAATGAATGTTTTATGCTAAAAATTTAAAACGTAATTAAAATGCTACGTATGGACTGCACTTTTATGGATTGCAAATTCCTTACTATCTAAATAATTTAATCACTTTCTACAGGAAATGGTCTTTATAATGAGTTTTCAAAACAATTTTCGAGACAATCAGCAACTTATTTTTTAAAAATATTTAAGGATTCCTCTTCGCAATCAAGCAGATAGAACTAATAGCTCCTTTTCTCTGCTATCGTAATGTCTTCTTTCCTAAATCCTACTCCTTTTCATTTAAAAGAATGAGTATTATGTTTCTACGTTCAAATGTCCATAATGAAACCGTAACAGCATCTGAGCTGAATGACATCATGTTCGTATACATCGCGTGTTCTCAACAAAGAGTTCTCGGTTTTTACCGTTTCACTTTCTCCGGGCCATCAGGTTAAAAGCCACCATTGTCGGAGCAAACATCCGATCTCTTTTTCTCATACAGAGCTATGCTTTTTTTTTATTATTATTTCGTTCGCTTTCTTTATTGTTCGGGAAATGTCGTTTCGGATCGTTGCGTCCGAGCCATGCCGATGGCACACTTTGTCCTGTCATCGGGAGCACATTTTTCTTCGGATTGTTTTCACAAACAGGGGGATCATTAGGTAATTGGGCTCGCGAGACGGGATTCACTGTCGGCATCGATAGTTATCGGTAATTGAATTTTTGTTTTCCTTTGGTTGTTGCAGTTCGTAATGAGCAAAAATCTTTTGTCGCTCAACTTTTCCTTTCTATGTAGCTTTATAAAGGTTTATCACGTAAATATAAAAATCAATAGTAGCTTGTAATGAATTTTGGGGTTAGGTTTTATTTATAGAACAAAAATGTCAAATAAATAAATAAATAAATAAATAAATAGAGTGTAAATTTCATTTCGCAAGAATTCACAGTATGAACTACAAAATTATTTTCTACAAGAATTTTTTTTACGATGTATTACAACAAAACAATACATGTATTATTCTGAATTGATTTTTCAGTTCTCCATGTAAATGAATTACACTGGGCACACTTTTCATAATGTTTATGAATTCCAATACTTACATTTTCCTTGGTATTTTTTTTAATTCACATATAAATTGGATTACAAAACGCTCATAGTTATTCAATTCCCTTCCATTAAGTGTTCCATCTTACACAGCATTAAGATTTGACTGTAAATCCAATAAAATCTTTCATATACTTTTAACTTTGAATACTTCTTTTGTAATAATATTTTAACTATCTTACTTTTAAAATTTTACTAATTAAGCAACATTAGTCATTGCAAATGGTTAATCATTATCATTTTCTCCAGCCAAAGTTCATTTTATTTAATCACTAGAGACTTATCATTACTTTCTCAAACTAAAATAGTTTAGTTCTTAAATGTAAAAACAAAGAAAAATATGTTATTGACGCAAACATATAAACTTAAGTCATGCATACATTAATTTTGGATTAAAATTATTTAAAAAAAAACAATTTTTAATGTAGCAACAATGCATGACAACACTTACAATAAAGGAGACCTGGTAAATAATTAAAACTTTAAAAAGTTATAAATCACAAAATGTATAATTACGCGATTAATTAAGTGAAAGATTAGAAACTTTTCAATCATATAAAATAATTGTTTGTATAGAATTCTACTTTTAGAATAAAAAGATTGTGTTTTGTATCATACATGTCATGTATTTAAATTTTACAAAAAATCCAAATTTTCAGAATGAATAATCACGATTTAATAGTTTGAAATTAAATAATTTGTTAATTTTAATAGTTTGAAAAAGGATTAAATGAAAGTTCTAATCCTTTTTGCTGATGGTTGTGCAGAAATTACTCCTAATGTTAGCGTTTGTAAATTTTATTTGTTTTTCGTACAGTTACTTAATTACATATAATTAAGTTACACTTTTTTACAAACTTGCGACACTTCTGTTAAAAATTATTTCTGATTTATTTGCATCATCTCAGAAATTTAAAAAAAAAATCGAAGTCAGGGTTTATTTAAAGATGGACTGAAAAGAATAAAAATAATTTTTGAATAGAAAATAATACAAAATTTTTAAGAGTTTAAGGCGTTTAACTAAGAAACCTAGGTACTTAACGATTAATTATGTACCATAACAACTTACTTATACATGAAATGAAAAGAAGTATTAATGTCTCAATCTTTTATGAATTATGTATTGTTTCACATAAAAAAAATATTTTTATAGCTTTTAGTCCAACATCTTTAAATAAAAGCTTGATTAAAAAATTTTTTTACTTGCATGTATTAAATTCTTCTTAGTCTGGCAATTTAAGATTTAAAAAAAGAATTACGTAAATTTCACGTGCGTACAAAATTTCAACTCAATTGATCATTGTTACGTGCAAGGCATCGGCTTCCCTGTCCGTCAATGCTTAATCATATCTTAGTATTGTATTGTAATCGGAAGTATACATGTAAGCAAAATTTCAGGTCGATTGGATGACAGAAAATGGGTTAAAATTCGAGTACAAACTTTGAATACGGAAGACATGTATATGGTCATAGAAAATTAAATAAGAGCTTATAAAAATATTTTACATTACTTTGCGTGTATTCACTTGCAGTCACACAATAAATCAATAAATAAACAAGCAAACACTGAAAGGAATAATAAAATATCTATTATAAAGAGATTTAAAGTAAATGCTTTTCTTTACTTGAGATTGATTTGATAACAATTAACTTCTTTCTATTTTTAAACATGTCTATTAGAGATTGATCGTAATTTTTGAACCAAGATTTAATTGAAAGGTCCGTTCTTAGTTATTCATTTTGTAAGAGATTTTTATTCGGTTCTATCAATTTTATTTTTTCGAATGAGAGTGCGTTCATTTCCTGAAGTTGTTTAAGTTAATATGCTAAGAAAGGGAGTAAAGTACATTTTATAATTTAAAATACAATGGCATTCGTTAATGCAACCGAAATGAGATATTAGTGTTGTGGCATCCCCTAACTCTTAAAAATAAAATAATAGCTCAACAACCTTGTAACTTAATTAGTTTTAACTTATATTACGACGATTTAGGAAATTTTTTAGAGTCGAAAATAATTCATTTGCAGTTAGAATATCTTATCTCTTTCTTGCTAAGTTGCTAAATTTTTATGTTTCCTTAAACTACTTTTGTTTCACTTCACAAATTGAGAGCTTGTGATATAACTTTCTTAATGTAAAGGTGGGTCTAACCGACACATTTCTATAATTTATTTCGTGACAACTCCTAAGGGTTTTAATTATTTTGTTTTATTTTAAGTATCCCACAAACAGATAAAATTCTTAACAACTTTTTAAGACTTGCAGAGTTTTTTTTCTTAAGAAAGAAAGGCTTTTTTCCTGACTAGATGTAATTCCTAACTAGATCAAAATTCCTAATATATACATATAAAAATGTTTCATATGGGCCGATAAAGAACATGTCGATAAGTCTTCGTTTAACTATGACCCATGAGGCCTTAATTTCGGATGAAAAGGTACACAAAATAATTTGTATTATAATGAACTATTATAATGAAACTAAACTTCTTTTCAATAAAAAAAATCCTACAAAAGATACTCTTTCCCATAGACAAGGAAAAAACTGACCTGGCCCCCAAGAAACATTAGGATGACAAAAATATTCAAATAACATAAAGAAGAAATTAACAGCTGTTATAATTGGAAGAATAGAATATCTAAGAGAAGAAGATGCAAAGAATGCTGTCCAAATAGAAATGGAAAAACGCAAATGAGGTGTCCTTCACGAAAAGTTTTTTTTTTTTAGAAGAGCGTATAAATATGTACTGCAAATCCTGATCGTCATTAAAAAATATATCGAGAATAATTTTAAAAATTCTATTGCTTCTCAGGTTTTTGAATATTTAAAACTACGTATATAAACAAGAGATTGGACGATTAAAGGGGTAGGTATTCAACAAAAAGAGCACCGAGTTATAAAGGTGTAAAACGAGTTATTTATATTAATAAATTCAAAAATAAGTGAATTAAAGCTATTTAAAAATATTACTTTCGACCTAGAATAAATTTAAACTGCTTTGTGTCTGATAGACTCATACAAGTAAAAAAAACAATTTCAACAGGGTTGGAAGGTAATTTTGTTAAATAAATATATTTTTAGTCTGAATTCGGTTCGTGTGAATTTGGTTTCCACGTCATTTTGGATTTACTATAGTTATACGATCTAAGATCTCATAAGATGAAGAAAATGACATCTGAGTAGGTACTTCATTCTTCTTTTATACTGCATGAGGGTTTTATTATTCCATTTCATTTAATATTTAAACAACCATTCTAATTCCTTACAAAAGATCTTTGTAGGAATTAGGTATTCATTGAATTATAATATGATGGAACGAAACTCATATAGTTAATAATACAGAATGCTAACAAAAGAATATCCACCTTTGAAGAGCTACAAGTACAACACTAACGAATAAACTTTCTCAAAAATTAAATTAAAAATAGTATTTAAAAAAAAAAAAAAAAAAAAAAAAAATATGGGGCTAAAATCAGAGACACTAACGGTAAAATTTTGCATTTTTGGCTTAAACCAGATCACACCTTTTGTAAACCTTTTTTTTTTTTATTTCCTGGCGGGTTTTTTTTTTTTTTTTTTTTGTCTTTGGGGCCACTTAAAACGTAAGTATATATGTATGTGTACTTTTTTTTCTCCATACCTTCAAACAAACCTTGTCGAACTCTAAACGCTAATAACTACAGTCATTTAAACTGTAACACCGAAGAACATGTAATCCTTAGCCTTATGTGGATATGTGCCTTATGTAATCCTAAGCCTTATGTGGATATGTGCCTTATGTAATCCTAAGCCTTATGTGGATACCTTATGTGGTAGTCTGGATATCAAATTTATAATTTTATAAGCTTTTGAATATTATTTTAAATTTAATTTGCCCAAAAAAATTGTAACTTCTTTAACTTAAAAGTTACTTTTAATAGTAACTCTTCAATATATATATATATATATATATAT
>BMAW01029501.1:179-53253 GCA_019974015.1 Nephila pilipes | reverse complement strand
AGTATCACCATTTACTAAATTATATCTTCAGAAATGGTAATTTTTCGGATTAAAAGAAGTTGTAGACTATTTTTTTGACACACTAATGTTAATTTGTTGTGTACATAAGTGTTGTCAAAAAAATTTAGTATGAACTATTGACAAATAATTATGTGGGCAATATCAAAATTAAAGTTATGTTTCGACATTTTTCAATTTCTTAGAGCTTCAATGAAGTTTAAAAAAAATATGTGCTTTATTGAAAATAAAAACTCATTCCTATTTTATTAATTTGATATCAACAAAGGTGTTAAAACTCAAGCGCAATTTAATATATTTAAAGCACGATTTGTTACGTGTTTAAAATACCAATTTTACAGTTTTTTTATTTTACAATTTTATTTTTTTTTTATCTTTCATGCAAAATAATTATAGTATTTTTTTTAATATTTTTTTAAAAAATTTCTCAAACAACAGTAATTTGCTATAAAATGAAATATGTGCAAAAGTTTTAAAACGTCTCACACGCATTTTTAAACCAGATAACGTTTCAAATTCCTTTGTATTGTATAACATTTTTGACATGACAGGAGCATTAAAAATCCATTGTAATTTAAAATGAGTTAATTTAGATCAGTTCTATCTACAAATATTTCTCCGTTTCGTAAGTTCCGGCCTCGATGAGTTTATCTGATTTGTAAGCAACATCATAATTTTCGCTTGTAAATTTCATTCTTTACAAATGCATGTTGTCATACGTGAAAAAGTATATTATTATTTCTTGACATCTATCGTAGTTTTTATTTATAATTTTTTTTTACATCGCTGCTTTGAAAAAACTGGTCAAAATATTTGATGACCGCCGTTCTAGATTTTCGTTCCGATAATATGTCGAACGGAAACACTGACAGATGCCAAGTATCATTTCCATACTAAACCTAAATCTGTCATACAGACATTAGAAATAAAAACATTAAATATCAATCCACCATTTGAAAATAAAAAAAGTTCATAAATGGTCCTTCTTTCCTTCGGGCATTTGACGTGCAAATGATATTTATTCCATTTAAATTAATTCCGGAAGCCGATGGAAGACTTTCGAACAGGAACTATGGAATGTTGCACAAGAAAAATCTTTTAGCTGTTCGAAATGGTATCATTATTTGTTTGACGAATTGGGAAGATATGTATGCAAATTCTTTGAGATGTATATTATTTGAATTAATAAAAAATATTTTACGAATTTTTGTAAACTAAATGGGACAACGGTTTCGCTTATGCAGTTATTATTGCAAAAAAAGGAATACTGAATATTTGGGTCAAATACTTTGGGTGAAAGATGTTGAAACCATTTTTTAAAAAAAACAGACATCAGCAAAGATTCTTGATATTATTATTCTATTTGACGAAAGAGTTGAATTTAGGACTTATAAATAAAAAGTTCGTCTATAAGTAAAATTCCGTAGAAAATTAATTTTAAACTCTTTAAAGTTAGGGGGATTTTTCGAGTATTTCTTTCAAGAAAATTAAATAATATTTAAAAAAAAACATTTTTCGGTTATTTAATCATTAAATTTTTTCGAACTGTGATGTTTAATTTGTTTGTTTTGTTTCCTAATGACAAAATAGCATTGTTTACAAACATTCCAACACTTACAGCTAGGAAAAAGAAGTACCAGATATAGATGAAATATCTTTTTAAGTGTTATTCTTACAAATCTAATCAAAATAAAAGTTTTTTTGAAAAAAGTTTAATCAATAAAAATAATGATAAAAGCATTAACCGTCTTTCTCTTTTTTCATATTAATGAAAATAAATATTAATCCAATTCGTTGTTTTCATCTCGTACTGTTTCCGATGTTCAATTTTTATCTTAAAAACATATATTTCTAATGAAAACCACATTTAATGGATTTTTCAGATTAAATCATCTGTAGTTATTATTGAAATACTTACATACAATCTCTCTCTTTCAAGGAATAAAACTACTCCAATTTTTATTTTGTTGCCGAAAATTAAAGTTTCGGCAGACATTCTGAGAGACTGAATAACAAAACTTGATTTTGAGTTTCCGCATACATTTCGGTTCTATAGTAAATGAAAATTTCCAGTAGAATGATAATTTATTTTATCATCAATAACTAAAACCGACAGAAAAAATATTCGCATCGATGGGCAAAAAATTAAAATGATTTGAAATTTATCAATTATTTATTTCCATTGAAAATTAAAGATGATGTGAGAGAATTAATACTGATTCAAATGAAAACAGAAAGTGTCGATATAAATTTAATAATAAATGTTTTTCTATTAAGCATTTTGTTACTTCTATTTTTCATCAAAAATCTTCATTTTAGCGATACACCTTTTTTTTTTCCTTTTCAGAATCCTCATAATAATTTTGTTATTTTCTATTATGGAAAAGTTGAATATCGGTTACACACACAAAAGAGATTAATTCTTTATTTTTAAAAATTCAGAATTATATATTTTTACTTTCCGGCAATTTTTTTTGAATTCCCATTTTCATATAAACTGAAATAATATATAGATTAAAAAATTTAAGCATTTAATTTTTCTAAAAAATTTATTTCAATGTATCAAAAGCTTTATGAAAAATTTATTTTTAAAAATTAAAACTTTCCAACACAGAAGGGAAAAATTACTGGTAATAATTATAACAAATCGGATCATTTGACATTTTTGAATATTAAATTTCATTTAAATAGTGGGAAAACATTACTAATTTTATAGTGTGTTATTTTCTGGGGAAATGATTTGAACAATTTTTGTTAATTACGTTAACGATATAAAACATTCATAGTATTACAAAAAGATTGGCTATATTTACTTCAAAATACTTTTCAATTATAATGAGAGCTTTTTGAAAATTTTAACAAAAATTCAATAAATATTGACTGTCATTAAAAGTTGATTTATTTTCTTTGTTATTTCAATAATTCTTCAAAAAAATTTATTATGGTTTCGGAATATTCTTTGAAAAAAAAATGGTTCCTTAAGAGTATATGCTTATGCTATATGCACTTATCTAATTTCCTTAAAAGTTAAGACAGATCTTAAAATTCCTCATTTTTATTTATTCTTAGTGTATATATAAAAATTTATTACTCGATCAATTACAATGCTGGCTAGTATAAATCTAACATTCTAAAATGCCGCATTTGATTGTATTTATAAGTAGTGAAAAATATATTTCACGCCAAATATTAAATAAATCTTTTTCTTTGTACTTACTCTTTACTTAATATTAAATATGACTCTGAAAGATGTATCTTACCAAGAAAGTCCTATGAAAGTGATATTTAATGTAAGTATAATTTTATACGATTACTGCTCATTTCTTTTAATGAATTAGCACAACTACATTTTGTTAAAAAAATTAGATTGATTTTTTTTTATGAATAGCCTTTTTATGTTCAATTTAAGAAAACTCTTTTAATCATTTGTAGCATTTATTTTCTTATGTTTACAGTAATAAATTAATTCATGTAACTAAAGTTTTTTTATTCTAAATTTATAATTTTTAACAGTTTAATTTTACAGTTTTAACAATAATTTTAATTTATAACAGTTACTTATTATTGAGCGTCAAAATCATTCACATAAAAATTTTATTAGGTTCATTAACAAGTCATTTTTATCCACATGAACTGAAACATATTATTCGGTTAAATATTTTATCATTAACGTTATACTAATTTTTCTGTTTTCATATTCCTGGGTGAAGGAAATGTAAATAAATCTGAAGAATTTTATCTTTCACACCACTCGTATGCAAAACTTTTACAATCTCAAGATGAGTTATTGTAAAATCGAATTCAGGAAAAAGCTGAAATATCTTTGGTTTGCAAAGGACGTTATAATTTATAAAAATCTAGGATTAGTAAATTACACTACATTTCATTCAAAATTCCTTTTTTTTTTATTTTATAGAAACAACACTATTACAAAGATACAATTTTTTTTAAATATATATATTATTTTGCACACCTCAATTTTTTTTATTATAAAAATTATAATTGCCAATTTAACGGTCTTTGGTATAATTTCTTTTAATTAAGGCTTTTAAATGAGTACCTTTTAAATGAGAATATCCAAATCTCTTTGGCAATATCTGAGAATATCTTTTAATTAACAGCATGAACCTACATTTTTAGAGACAATATCCGAAAAATGTTTTTTGATTGACTCATTGACAATTCATGCATAAGAGAAAACGCAAATGGACCTCGAACTTTTTAGCCGTTGTTATTGAAAATTTGCATTTACGAAGCCTACAAATTCAATATTAGCATAGAAATAACAGAGCAGCGTTCAATAATAGCATAGAAATAACAGAGCAGCGTTCAATATTAGCAAAGGTCGTTACAATCTATTAAATTCGTGATTTATTAAATTACATTAAATTACAATCAAAATTCCTCCTTTTTTATAGAGATCAATTGCAAATAAATTATTTTCATTATTTTTCCACACATCTTTTTATTTCAGAACAAAATTTCAACGAATTTTGAAAAAAATTCTTTTAATTAAAATTTACACGCAAAGTAGTACCTTTTAAACGAGATATTCAAAACTCTGTCTTTTAATAGTCAACACCCAAGAATATATTTTCAAGAATAGTATGAACGTACAATTCAATTGACAACATCCAAGAAGTATTTTTTAATTGACTTAGTGACAATTCATGGATAAGAGAAAACGCAAATTGACCTCGAACTTTTCAGCCGCTGTTATGGAAAATTTACATTTACGAAAACCACAAATTCAATATTAGCAGAGAAAACTCTGTAGGAAATGAAATGTTTTTTGGGTGGGAAAGGGAATCTCCCTGAAAAAATAGGTCATGCTCTGAAGTTGCTATTGAAGGTGAGGTTTCAATGTGAGGGAGTAAAGTAATTCAACCACGTGCCATTAGAGTGACATTAGATTCAAATTTTCTTGCGGTGAGGGAAAGTGTGCTGGATGAAAACGTAAATTTTATTGAATGACTTTTTAATCTTTAGCATTTTGAACAAAACTGATAGTTAAGTTTCTTTTTATGCAATTGGGTTGGCTCCATTGAAAGAGGTAAATTTCAAACATACTTATTACTCACTATCTATTCTTGAGTTTGTGTTAGTCAGGAAATGTTTGAAGTAATTTCCGCTTTTGGAAAAGGAACTATAGAGTGATAAATGTATTATATTATTCCTGAAGAGCTGATATTTGTACTGGGGGGGAATAGAATCGGATATTTTCTTTCAAAGAGATCTTTTTTTAAAAAAAAATTTGAATATAACACAGGATATACGGGACTCTTTTTTTTCCGAAAGAAATAACATTACAAAATAATCTTAAAACACGCAGTTTAGGTTATTGTTTCAAAAACATTAATAAAAATAGATTCACAATATTTTTCCTTTAAGACCAAACAACCTTAGATACTTTCAGAGGAGAAAAAAAAAAGAGCGTAACTTATCAAGATTCTTTGTCGTTACATATCACAAAGGAAGGTGATGGGTGAGGTATTTTTCAAAAATCTGACATTTGTTTCTATAGTAGTGTAGTGAAAGTCTTTAGGTGACACACCATCAAAACAGAATTTTCGATCAAGACATCAATTTCATTTTTGTGATTTCTTATTAGAATTCAAACTTTTATCTTTTCAAATCTGCTTGAGTTTTTTTTTTTTTTTTTTTTTGTCTTATCTAGAAGCCGAGTTTACAGCTGTTATAATGTAATTTGATTATGCATTTCTCTGATCAGATAGCCTCTAAAAACGACTTGTTTAATTCATGCAAAATAAAATACCTCAAAATGTTATGCATCATTTAACCTGAAATTGTATATATATATATATATATGCGTGTGTGTGTATAGCTTCCTATGTAAGGGCTATATTACCTAAATAATAGTCTATTCCCTAGATAAAATTATATTCTGTATTATTATATTTACATAATGTCAATAAACGGGAAATCTTAATTTTTGTCTATATTTATATAAAATGCCCTTTTGACAGTAAAAATATACACTAACAAAACTTTCTTGTGTGTTTTTCTAATTTTGAAGCCGTATAAAGTCATAAAATATGCATTAGTAGACAAAGTTTACGTTAATTCAAAAAAATTTCTTCGAGGGTGTACTGTTACCTTTTACAGCAAATGTTTGAAGATATTTCTTTCATAAGAATTTGATTATAAAAAGTAAATAAAATATTATCAAGCAATTAAGTTACATAAAAAAATCGAAGAACATAGTTAAATATTATTTCATCAAAGAAAACTGTTTGATTACATTTGCAGTTTTTCGATGTATTTGACACAGTGACAAATTGAAATTTAAATTATGATACCTCCAAGGAATATGGAATTTTAAACTAAAATTTTACTGCAGAATATATGATGAAAGGTCTCAGTTCCATATCTTTGAAATCCAGGATAGCTCTTTAACTGGTTCCCGAATTCCTGTTTAATTAGACTTTTCATTACAGGTCTTTACTTTCGCAATAAATTACACTGTATCTAATGTGAAAATAAATCATGTTATATAGCCCAATGTACTGAATACGAGGGAAATGATGCGGTGCAACAATTTATTTGAAACTGAAATTCATCATTAATGATATGGATGAAACCAAGCAGTAACACTTAGGCTTCGTTAGTTTTAATTATCTAATACATATTAAACACTATACTATGTATAAAGAATTAAAAAAATGAAGTAGTAGGAAATAATATCTCTAAAACATTTAATTAACAAGTCTATTTGAGTGCTTACTGTAATTAAAGACGAATTAATACATGTAATAAATAAGAGCTCGTTAAAAAAATTAATTTAAACAGACAGATTTATGACGCCTCTATGTTTCTTTTCATATCCTGTTATATACATTTAAAGAGCAGAAATACTTGTCGGGTTATTTATAGATAATGAAGAGAGTGACATTAAAAAAAATCTATAACGATTGCTCTACACTCTAATATTTATTGACCATTGCTTGAAAAGGTTTATGACTCTCTGATCAAAATTTCATACTGGTATTTGTAATTAAGAATTCTCACTATCATTTACCATCTAAATGGAGATAGCTAACGTCAAACTATATAGCAATTTGTAGTTGACATTTTTGATAAGATCTCAAATCTATCTTCAATTACAGATCGTTTAGAAAGTAACTATACGCATTTAACTGCCCTGAATTTTTTTTGGAGGGGGGGGGATTGTTATATAATTGTTTCATACGTGAGCAAGTTAACTTGTTTAATTGACCATCGTCGTCAAATTGTTCTACATAATAAGTAAATTTGTTTCTGTAATGTATCTGGTAATTCGAAATATCAAATGTCTGTCACAAAATATATCTGCAGAAAAATAAATTTTTTTACTCTAAAATATATATCATGAATAAAACAATAATAAAATTAAATGTATAACAATGTGTCGTCGTGATGAGTATTAAAAGAGCTTTTCGAAATATTTATAAAATAACACATTCTATGCATACAGTTTTTAGTTTGTTTAAAAGTAGGCCCTAATTCTAAAAACGTATTGAAAATATTTTATTTTCGAAAATAAAATCCTTTCAGTACATGGTTAGGAATTCAGGAGGGGAACAGAATGATGCATTCACATTCAATGAAGCTTTCTATAAAGATTTCTATTTACGAATAAGGAGAATTAAAAATGTTTTTCAAAAGTAAATATACGAATATAAACTTTCTTGTTTATTTTATTTTCAAAATAATTAGTAATATAGTTAAATTAGTTTATCTTAATTTATCACAAGCAGGCATCTGTATAAGAAAGCACCTAATTTTTAGATATTAAGAATATAAATCTTGTTTTGATTTTAATTTGATATTCAAATTAAGAACACAAAGAAATTTCAATTCATATATAACCTTTATGAAATAAATCTCTTTTAGTATACAACACTTTTAAAAATTTTATTTTACTCCTATATATTACCAACCTTTAAAACCAAGCAAATTTTAAATTCATGATATAGCAAGATGATAATTTATGTATTTTATCTGAAACTCCCTTTGGAGTAATTGTATTTTTTAAAAAAATATTTATATGCGAAAAAGAAAGGATTATTACTATCAGAAAAGAATTGTATAGCAAAATAAACTGCAATTCTGAATGATAATGAAACCAGAATATATATATATATCAGTGATGAAATGCTGATCCAATGTTTCTAATTAAAATTTGTGGAAGTCCCCTTCAAAAAGTTTTGAATAAAGAACCGCTGGTTCTTAAGTGTAATGAGCACTTAAAACCACACACATACCAAATGACAGTGATCCGACCAAAGGAATGTTCGCCGCACGAGCCAAGACATCAAGGTAAATAGGACAATGGAAAGAGGAAAAAATGAGTCTAATGGCGCATTATTGTCGTGTCAGACCCCTCATTTAACCCACTGACCTCTGAACCCACGAGGGGTCAAAGAGTCTTCCTCTCCCCCTTCAGATCGGCGGTGGCTTTGTTTCAAGTTTGAGATCCATTATCACATTTGCGACATACTACAAACGACTTTAGTTTAACCTTTTTTAAACATTTTCAAGTCTCATGGGATACATTAAACCGTTTAATGTATGAGTGTTGCGAAAGATAAAGTAATTGTTCCATTTACTTTGGAGAAGGCAGTAAAAAATTTTCCAATTGTTAGCGAAGCCTTTAATGAATATTTTTAGTTTTGGGAGAAAAAAAAAATTTAGGCATAATATTAGTAAGGCCTAATTTTATGGAGCAGTTCAAGGTTTCAAGAGATTAAGATTAAATACCAAATCACCCGGTTACATTAAATGTAATGCGAAACTATTTGGTTTTATATGCATTTAAAATTTTGCTAATTGTAACGGCAATAGTTACATTAAAGAGAGAGAAAGAAAGAAAGCTAGGAGAGACACACACATGAAGTTTATTCAGCCTTTAAAGATTTTTCTCTTCAATATAATTCTGTTAACTTTGGTTGGTTGGTTTTATTAACATCGCACTAGAAACAACATGAGGGCTATTGGCGACGGACATCGTAATTTTGAACTTCGGTCAAGTGACGAGGAAGACACTTGAGCTGGCATTTTCCTCTCCTAACTTCCACAGAGGCCAATGGGAGGACTTAGAGCCATGACAGATTTAATGTGCTCGAGCCCCGGCAGCATGGGGAGAAGGGGGTTCTTTAGTGGCATCAAGATTCGAACCTATGACTCAACGAAATCAGTCCGCTACCAAGAACAACAGGATTATGCGATCCTGTTAACTTTGAAATATATATATATATATATTGGCAAGTTCGAAACCTTTGGGAAAAGTGAAGATTCGTCAAATGCATCAATTATGCATTTTATAATTTTAAATGAGAAAGACATGAAACATTAATAACTTGTTCAATTTATGTTTTCGTTTGTACAAGCAAACATTTTTACTGGGAAAAAAAATAAATAACGATTTATGTATCAATTTCTAAACACGTGCGATTTCAAATTGTATTAATCCAGCAGCATTGATTGATAAGTTATTTTGATGTAAAATTGATAAACATGAATAATTTTTAATTTTGTCTCTTTTGGTCAATTAGTCTTTCAGAAACTTTTTTATTATTCACTAAATCTTAATATTTCAGTTTACTTGAAAATTTAATTTAATCATCACTTTTTTTTTTTATTTTAATGGAAATATTTCTGATTTGATCATTTAATATGCATCCTTTTTATATACAAAAGAATTGATTTAAAAAAAAATGTTCATTCTACTATTCATTAGGAAAAAAAAAATATGCACTAAAAATTGGATCCATACAACTATATTGGAAAAAAATTCTATTTATATATATTTAAAAAATGTTGCCAACTTTGAAGCTAAATATTTGGTGATTTTGGAGAAAAATTTATTCATTTATAGATAATTCTGGAACTTGATAATCTAGAAAGTTATGAGTTTTCCTAAAATAAATCAAGAAATGTTACTGTTCTGTACTAACTTTTATTTCTGCAAATAACAACGCATTCTAGAGATTAAAGATTTTTATCCACCTTACTTCGATATTTTTAAGAAAACAACAGAGGAAACTGTGTCTAAGTTTTTCTTTTTACGAGAGACAACGCTTTATAAAATTATTTTATACTAAAACGCTTTGTTATGAATCTATTGAATAATATATCGATTGTGGGTTTAATAAATTTATTTTTTCGAAGTAGCATAATTATACATTAGAAGTATTTATAATTAAGTCTTAAAGAATGTGTATAACAACAAATATTATTCTAATTTTTAATCCTTTAAAAATAGTGAAATTTCTTAACATTCAAAATTGCACAACAGATAGAACGAAAGGTAAAGTATTGCAGATAAATGTTTCGTTTTAGTTTTTCTCAGAAAACTGTAGTTTCCTGTTTCAACTTTATTATAAATTCAATTTCATGTGATTATCCCTTTGGAACTATTTTAAATAGATACTAAGCACATTGAAAAAATTTCGTAAATCAATATTTTAAGTCACAATTGTAAAAAAAAAAATGAAAATTTAACATTTACAAACTTTAAGTATTTTTTTCGAAAAATATTAAGAAAATTTACTCAAAGGTAAAATTCATTTCAACAGTTTTCCGATTATAATCTAATTAAGCTCTACCTTTTAAAATAGTAAATACATAAGAAATTTCTACTGTAATCATTTTATTGTTTAACTTTATATATCTAACTCAAATTTGCTTACATTTTTTTCTTTTTTTGTCTATTTAAATTTTTTAAAACAAGAATTGAAATTTTTAAAAGTGTCGTAGAGATAAGGCTGTTATGTCAAAATTCATTTTCAGTCCTTTTGTTCAATAGTTTTATACACAATAAAAAAAAATGTCTATTATACTGATAAGATTGGAGAGCTAAAGAATTAAAATGTTTTTATATGAGATATATTTATATTTAATTACTTATAGTATGAATTGTTGCTTGTTAAATTTCCATAAAATTATTGTAATAAATATGAGAGGTTCATTGAGAATAATCGTGTGAATAATGGAGATTTGAAGGCTTCTTTTAATATGGTGGGAAATGAAATCTTTTTGAATAAAAATTCAATCCTCAAAAATACTACGTCTAATGGAAATTTGCATGATTCTTGACGGGAATATATTTCAAGGACAAAGAATAGATACAAGATTAAACTGGTACAGAAGGAAAATATTTCTTTTGGCTGGCACTTGAAAGATAATGATATTCATCCAAAAAAGATATAAATTAGAACTTTCTGTTAGTCAGAATCAATTTTTCTACATAATGTTGAAAAACCTGTTATTGTAATATGGGTTAGCTTTTAAATTTACTGCTTTGAATTAGACTTCAAAGAAAGGTATTTAATTACATTTACGTAAGCAAGACTTAGATGCAAATTTCAAAGAAAGATGTTAAACATTTATTCACAACAAAAAGGCCATTTTAGTATTTAAAAAAACGTACTTTCAGTGGATTTCCAATTATTATGAAAGATTAATCTATATTTTAAGCATTTAAGAAATAGTCTTTTCATTGACCGTACATAACTTATATTCTTTGTCATACAAATTTTAAAAATTATTATCCGTTTTCTTGGTGGTTTTCGTTCTAATAATTTACATCTAAATTGATATGTTTATGAAAGTAATTTCGAATAGGGAATACTTGTATTTTCTTAGTTTATTTTCTTCATCAGTTTTATCAGAAGTTCAAACGTCATTCCTCACATTATTTTTTATAATAACAGAATATCACAACGTCATTTAACCTGAAAAATACGAAAGTAATTCTACAAATACGTAAGCAGATATAATTACATACTAGTGTAATTAAATCTTTCTACGTATTGTGACGTTGAATTGGCCAATGTCTTACAATGTGCGTGGAATGCGCTTACACAAACGAAAATTGTTCTTTTTTTTTTTTTTTTAAATTTAAACTAATAAATTATTCTTTTTAGATTTGAGATGATGCAGAACAATACAACTACGTTACTCGCTGTTTGTTCTAATTGTACTACGCAAACATACTACTAAAGTTGGAATGATTAAAACTATAAGATCCCCATATGGCCTAGAGTCAGTCAGTAGTGACCAGTTATGCAACAAGGGAGATATTCTACGTGAATTTTGTAAAAGAAATTCTTTAATTCTTATTGTATTGTTTGTCTGTGTATTGTGTATATATATATATACTAGCGTGCAAAACTTAAGCAACAAATATATGTTTCATCATACAACCATGAAATTGTTAAAAAGCGCTTTTTGCATCAGTACATTGAAAAGTCAATTCAGTATAAAGGTAAGGCATGTCAGGGCTCACAAACCGCGTGGAGTCAGCGTGCTCATTGAAAAACAACTTAAAAAGATTGGTTGGTTGGTTTTATTAATGTCGTACTAGAAGCAACGCGAGGGCGCGAGGGCTATTGGCGATGACTTCGTAATTTTGAACCCCAATCAAGTGACGAGGCCGTCACTTGAGCAACTTAACTGAGCAGCTTAAAAAGGAGAAAGGCATTCGAAGACATTTTTCTGCAAGTGAAAGTGAGATTGTATGTGCAGTATGGCTACTAGAAAATATAAGAACGTCTTTACATGTAGTAGAATGATTAGCAAGCTTCAGGTGGGGCGCAATTCGACGTTTGTCACCTAAGAGTTTAGAATTGATAAAAGTGTTCTTAGAAAGCCATCCAGAGAACTTATAGTGCTGCTATACGTAAGGTTGGTGTTGGTTTACCAAGCAAAACAACAGTGATCAATGAGAGATATATTGTCTTGCAGGCTATAAGAGTTAGAAACCTGACAGCAGGCACCATTGCTCAACAATTGTTTATGGCAAACCGTATGACAAATGCCCCAGTTTATTGTCGGTAGGTGACTTCATAGAGCTAGCTTAGTCGCCCTAAGTCTTAAAATTACATACCATTGACAACAGCTCATCAGTGGCTCCGCTTACTGTGGTATAGGGAATACAAAGATTTGAAATATACTCAATGGAGTCACTTTTTTTTTTTACCGTTGAGAGTCATTTCAATCTGACAAATGATTCTCGACGCCTGTAGATGTAGATAGAGAGAAGGACATACTTTTAACTCAATAACTTCTGGGAAAGAGACCGTTGGTCAGGTTCCGTAATGTTTGCATTAGGAGGCATTCTGATGAAAGCACAGACGGAATTCCCCCTTTGTGATAGAGTTTCATTTACCGCATATCACACGCGTCACGAAGTTAGCCTCCCCCACATGCGTTTTTACCAGAGTGCTATTACTCACAACTTTGCTTTTTATTGATAACAATGTACGAACACACAGGACATGCCATTTAAGAGCTCTTGGAAAGTGAAGATATCCATAGAATGGATTGTCCAACTTGCTTTTCTAATTTAAATCCCATTGAGCATGTTCGAAATACTTTAGGGGTACTCCTGGCGGACACCAGACAACTGAAGAAAATGCTCTTTTAGGAATGGGAACTGTTATTCCAAAAATCGTTAAATAATCTGCTGTTGAATACGGACAGATGGTGGTGCCAAGCAACTATTATTGTTAAAGAAGATCATTTCCCTTTAAAAAGGCTTTTGATTTGTTGTTCTCTCTCTTGGCCAGATAGTTTCTCTTTTTACCAACGATATTCCATCAATGAAGCTCTTTTTCTCCTTCGTTCCATACTATGTACATCCTTTTCATTTCTTTTTGCTAAAATACTTTCCTCATCCTATAAGTACTACGTTGTGCCTCTGTAGTATGAATTTCATTCTAACAGTTTAATTTTTGGCGGAATAATGACCAAAATCTGAAAAGTTGCTCAAGTTTTGCACACACACCCCAAAAAAAAAACCCATCATCAAAAACGTAGTGCCCAGAACGAAGCAAGGTACGTAAATGTAAACTAAGAAATTGTTTCGTCTGTTAGAAATGATTGAAGTGTCAACCGCTTCAGAGTTAATGATGTCAGCAAACACGTGACTTACTGCATGGCTAAGAACCCTTTAAGAGGTTCTCCCAAAGTGTGTAATTTTGATTATAATTAGTGCGTTTGGCTTTAATTCATCATTTTGAAGTTTGGAATGCCTTTGAGAAGAAAACGACATTTGTTTGAACAGTTGGACGCTTTTCAGAAGGGTCGCATCATAAGACTGCATGAAGGAATTGTCGTTGCTCTTTAAGAATCGCGTGTATTTTGTTTGCTAGAAATATCTCGAGCCCCATTTAATTGCTGAATTAGCAGGATTTAGGGAAATTTCCTTATTTTTGCGGTATAAGACTATCGCTAACCGATAATTATGATCAACCGGAGCTCTCTACCTCTCTGTGATGGCACTTGACCCGCATACTTCACGTACAGTCATGAAGTGGCTAGCATCTTAAAGTTGGTGAATCCTTTTAACATCATTCAATAATAATCACAATCTAATAAAAACTACTAAATTAGAAAGGATTACAATTTTTTCAAATCAATACCTACACTAACATTGTTCATCCATTAAATGATTTTGAAAAAATTATAGAGATAGCAGATAGATAAATTTTTTAAAATAATGTACATTTCTTAATAATTCTGTGATGGTTGTTTCAAACTTTTTGTCTGGTGTCTTTTTTTAAACACTTGATTTTTCATGCAATTTTAGTGCAACTAAATCTTAAATTTGTGAAATTTAGTCTGTAAGAATAATTTTGCAGGAAACAATCTTCTCAATATTGAACCCAATTTATAAATTTTCAGAAAATATGTTAACAAAATTATGGTTAAAAGTTTTCACTGAACTAATAGCTCAAAAGTTCGTATTTGGCAATTTGTATTCTTCTGATTTTTAACGAAGAATAAATTTGTCATGCATCAAGCTTGATTTTTCTGAAACTTAATTTTATATTGACGTATATAAATAACATAACACGTTCTACTGTTGTAAAAAAAATTCTGAATCAAGATTTACTGAAAAAAAGTTTTTAATGATTATTTCGAAAATTTAATAGTTCATGAGCAAGAACTGAATTTATGAAGGAAAAAAAACTGAAAAATGATTAACGTGGAAAAAGTGCATACACTCAATAAATTCCATAAAAACTTGCGAACCAAGAAATAAGCGTGTGATTATTATGAAACTTGGCATGAAGGTACGTGTCAGGCAGATATGTAAATTATTAGAAATGCAGCGTGATTGCGCATTGCGTAATGATACCAGCGGGCGTTGAGCATCGTTCTCCTTGGATTATAAAATTGGTTGGCAGAGCTTGTATTGTGTGAATTTGACCTGTTGTTGAGGGACGCTTTTTAATTGCAGGTGCCATTACGCCTCCATAGGAGACAATTTTGAGCAGCTGTCATAGTTCGAGAGGGGAAGAATCCTAGGGATGATAGAATCCGGGTGGTCAGCTTGGCGAGCAGCTCACCACCTAACCCATTCTGACTTTACTGTGAGGAGTTGTTGGGACCAGTGGACAAGATAGAGGTCTGTTACATGGCGATCAGGCTCATGATGCCCTCGACAAACCAATTGCCGAGAAGACCGTCATATCGTACGACACGCACGCATAGCGCCAACTGTCTTTATGTCCACCATCCATACAGACGCAGCACCTTCACTACGGGTCTCTGTGTCAGTCCGTACCTTCGCGAGGTGTCTGGCTGAAGGACAGTTGCTATTGTGGCGTCCATTACGTGCATTGCCATTTACACCCACTCACCGTCGCCTCCGTTTGGAGTAGTGTCGCGTTCGAAGGGATCGGACAGCAACCGAATGAAATCAGGTCCTTTTTAGTGACGAATCCAGATTCAATTTGGGCAGTGATGACTATCGTGTACGTGGGTGGGGGAAGGCGTGGTGAACGTCTTAATCCTGCCTTCGTTATACAGAGGCACACCACTCCCTCAACTGATGTGATGGTACGGAGAGCCATCGCATACGACGCATGCTCACTCCTAATATTCATCCATGGCACCATGAAAGTCCAGAGGTAGGTTCGTGACATTCTTCAGTCATATGTGATGCCACTCATGGCAGAGCTCCCAGGAGTCATTTTTTCAAAGGGCAATGCTCATCCACACACAGCAAGGGTTTCACAGTACTGTCTCCATTACATTTCCTCCCTCCTCTAGCCTGCTCTATCCCCAGATTTGTCATAGATGGAGCTTATCTGGGATCATTTAGGACAGCAATGTGGATAGCCTACGAGTTTGGTCGAATTAAAGGCGCGTTTACAGCGATTGTGGAACGAGATGTCGCAAGACATCAAACGGGACTTGTAAGTCTCAAATCCCGACTGTATCACATCATGCATTCATTTAAGATGTCGCCCAACAAGATACTAAAACCTCCATTTATTTATACAGTAAAATATCATTTTGCTTTGATTTTGTAATTACTTACTTTTATCAACGTTGTACTTACGTATGTAAAATTTCGTTTTATTCTGGCGTTTCTTTCTTGGTGAGCAAATTTTTATAGCAATGAGCATATTTAAATAGTTCTTCATGTTTAAATATTTTGCGGTAACTAATATGAGTGTTTTGGTATTAAAATTTATTCTTAAACTCATTCTGCTTATTATTTAAGTTATCTGCATTTGTAAAATTATAAATAATTGTTGAACTTTAACAAAGAATAATGTTTTAATACAAATTTATACAAAAGAAAGTACAAATAAATAAATACATATTGACCATTCCTTAAAGTATATGCTACTTCTTAAAACGTACTTTAATTTTCTATTATTACAAGTATTTAAAAATTAATGTTTGTTTAATGAGAATGAAAAATTAAAATTCTGCTTGTATAGAAATACTTTCATCATTATCTCACATTAGAATATTTCATATAATTTTACTTGTTTAAAAAAATACACTTATTTAGAAACTAATCATAGACATTCAAACTAGTGTCAACTTTGTCTCTTTTCTTACTTTTTTAAAGGCCAAATTACCTTAGCAATTATTCGTGAAAATTTCCCACCAAACAGATAATTATTGAAAAACTTGAAGTAATACCTCAATCATTAATAAAAAAAAGTGAAATATGTCTTAAAACTTGTCTAATTTTTTTTAAAAAAATCATATATCAAGTAAATTAGAACATGATTCATTAACCGGTTACAGTTAATTGATATTTAGATATACACAAATTGAGAAAGGATTTGATAACACCGATATTTGTTTGATATTTTCGATATTTGTCTTAACAAATATCGAAAATATAAATCCTTAAATAAGTTTATATCGAATAATCTACCTTTCAAATACAAGGGCCGTTTAAGAAATGCCCACGTAAGGAATGGGAAATGTAGTATTAGGAATGCGAAACTGGAATGGAATAATTCATTTTAGTAGTGTTCATTGATCGTTTTCAGTTTTTAAAGAAATCCATGAATAGCATGCTTTTCGTATCTTACAAAATGGCTACCACATAAAAAAAAATCTTATGAATCAATACAAAATTTGTCTTTATGCCATTTAACAAGTGAAAGCCCACAATGGTAACATCAACTTGTCTTAACAACGCTCTTGTCATCGAAAATAGGTACTTTTGAACTTTCTGAATTACCAATAAAACTGATGGCCTGTCTCTCACAAATAAATTTCCCAACAATTTATACGTTCAATTCTTTTTTTAAAAAAATTATTTTTAATTTTTTTTATTTAAATTATGCAGGGTACAATTATTGCTTCTAATTATAAGAAAAGCGCATTGAAAAGTAATGTATTTGTAAAAGTCACTTACAATAATGGTGGCCGGAGTGGTCATTATCGCAATCTCGCGAATAGTATTATTTTTGCTGAATCGTGAGTTCGAGTCCTGATGTTACTTACGATTCGCTGTATAGCGGAACTGACGTATGTTAAATCTGCCAAGACTCCAAGAGCGTCCATTGGCGTGGTAGGGAAGTTTGCAGAGGGAGTGCCAATTGACTTGTCACTTAACCGAAGATCAAAATTACGAGATCCATCGCCATTAGCCCTCGTGTTGTTTCTTTGTGCTACATTAATAATCATTCAATCATTCGCATTAATGTATTTTTAGATGTATCTAAATACGTATGGCTTCATGACATTTTACGTAAGAATAATTTTTCTTTCTAAATTGGCTCTCCATTATTACTCATTGCATGAGATGAAATTTTCTTCATGCACGCTAGATTCTATTACTCACTGAAGAGATAAGGTATTTTTCTGCATTTTTCTTAGTATGTTTCCTATCTTAGTACTTATATACAGAAATATGCAATAAAAAGAATATTAAATTGGCTGTAATTTCCTGTTCTTCAGGTACACTTAATTTGACTTTTTAATACAGCGGATGTATTCTGTTTGATGCCATTAGGCCGATCGAATGTCTCTTAATGATGCAATTAATGAATATTTTGTGAGCATATTTACTTCAAATGAAAAGTTAATGAACGCATATTTACTACGAAAAAAAAAACTAATAAAAAATGTCAAATGAAAATAAATTACAATTTCAATCTTAAAGTATCGTAACCAATTATGGATGTAATACAACTGCCGAATAAGTTGCAACAATTTTTGCTTGTATTTCCTCCGCCGTAAACTTTTGCTTAAATTTATTTTTGTCATTTAATATGCTGTAGCAATCATATTATTGACTAATAATAATAAATCAGTTAAGTAACATAATTATGTAAAATAAATCATTTTGAAAATCGATTTTGTCACACCCAGATCGCTTACCAAGTATTATCGTACGCGATGGGTTTACCAATAATAAAAATGTAATTATGATAACATATCGATTTATCGCACTTTTCACGAGATAAAAAAGCTGCATAATATACTGATAGGAATGACAAAGTTGAAAAAAGGAGCGTTACTCGAACATATTTATGATAAGGATACTGAGATATAAATTATATATTTAATTACACACTTATTAACATGGTTGATATGGCATCCAAATTTATGTAGAAAAAGGCTTAAATAAATATCAAGTTCCTTTTTAAACCCTACAAAATTAAACATTAACGTAGATTTGCATTTTCTTGCACTTACTTTCATTTTTTTAGCTTTCCGTTTTTAATTGATAT
The DNA here is from genome assembly GCA_019974015.1 of Nephila pilipes. Classification (NCBI taxonomy): domain Eukaryota; kingdom Metazoa; phylum Arthropoda; class Arachnida; order Araneae; family Nephilidae; genus Nephila; species Nephila pilipes. The sequence continues at coordinate 34,234 of BMAW01029501.1, read as the reverse complement.
ATCTTTGATTCACAAATCACAAATCAAACGAAGGGAAGTTTAATTTCTTACATAAATACACAATACATCAAAGTTTAACATTACGAGGAATCAGATCATAGAATTAAAAAGATATAAGGGTTACATCATTGAAATAGTCACCCATACTTTTTGTGTGTATTGTAATTTTCTGTATTATTTCTTTTAAAATAACTATATGAAAACGACATTTGTTTTTAAATAAATTTAATAAGATAAAATTCAAAAATTACTATACATGCATTTAACAAGGAATTTTTAACTATATTGGTTATTTTATATTGGTTATTTTTTCATAATTTTTGGTGGCTAACGAAATTTTAAAATTTTTCATGAAAAAAATATTGCGTTGCAAATTATGTAAAATTGGGGGAGGTGAATGAATAATTAAATGAAAATTATGTATTAAAAACCGATGCATTGTAATCTTTGACAACAATGAATAATTTAAAAACCATTTTCACGCTACAATTTTTAAGAACATAATACTTAAAATAAGAAAAAAAATTCGAATGTTGCGTTTCTTTCTGTGTAATGACCTTGAAAGATAATATTTCCTTTTGGAGGAAGAAGGTGCATTTTATTACAAAATTTACAATTATTCAAGAATTTATTTGACACGGGTAACTAATTTCAGAAGAATAAATTTATAAATTTCCACTGTGGGTAAATTAAAAACCATTCAGACATAAGACGTATTATTACGTAGTCAGACTAAAATTAATATTTAATTAAATCGTCTTACTTTTACTTCCAATTCCTGTAATTATCTATCTTGTTTGCATCTAATGCATAGAAATGAATTCAAAAATATGTTCTTCTAAATAGGTCAAAATTGAAAAAAGTTACGAAATTTAAATCACACAAGGTCCGATGGATTGTAATTAAATTCCTATATCATCTCATTAAGATCAAGTAGAAAGAATTAAAAGAGCATTTAAATTGATAGAATAAAACCTAATTTTATCCTTTGCTACAAACGTGTTTTTTTATATTTCTAAAAACAACTCCCTTTCTTTTTTAATAAAAGCGTTGCAATATGTTACATATTTTCATTATTTGTTATTCTAATTATTTGTTATATTTTGCTTAATTAAGTGGTTGTAATTGCATTCTGTTGAATATTCAACTTTTATATACTTGTGAGAATTGTATAGTATAATGATAACGAAAGGCTGCGGAATTTTTTTTCCATGTACTAAACTGACGAGTTGTATTGATATTTGTATACATTAAACATTTTTGCAATTATATTAAATATGTATTCAGCAATTAAACTTTGATTCCTTTCTTTGTCAGTCGGTATATATTGATCGCTGTGTTTCTAAATACATTTCAGAATGTCTACATATCTTTAATTTAAAGGCTCTGAAGATTTCAGATGACTGTTTTATTTAAATTAAAATTCACATATTCTTTATTTAAAAAGTTCGAGCAAAATTTTTTAAAACTAATTAGTTAATAAAGAGAATAATAATTTCTTATAATAAATTATTTGAAAAAATAACATCTATTTTTCAAAGGCATAAAAATGAGCGATAAACAAGCACGAAAAAACTGTCAATAAGTCAGTGAGAAAATTTACAAAAATTTTAAGGTCGGAGGATTATTCATTATAAGCGATTATTATCGAAATTATTAAATCATCATTATAAATAACAGCATTCACTCTGTTGAATTATTTTACATGTAGAGCATATAACAGTCAAGGATACAGTAGATACTTATTTTTGAAATTTTACCATAAATAAGTAAATACCGTCTCAAAAATCTGTAATGGATCATACTATGAAACAGAGATATACACACAAATTTTGGTGATTTGATCTTCCAGGTACTTTTTTGAAATATTCCGATACCTTCCATTTCGAAATATTAGAAAGCTTTAAAAAATAATATTTATGTAGAGCACAGCAATTAAAATTTTGACTACCTCAATATATCGATCAATTTGTTCCGATTTCTTAGATGATTGATTTATAGAGATTTTACTGCATTCCAATATTGTTCATTATTCACTGAAGAATTTTTATGATTGAAACTTTTATGAACGTCCATACAAATATACATACATTAACAAGAATTTTGAAATACTAAATGGAAGTAATGGAAATTCAGGCAGTTTGTTTGTTAAATTCAAGTCAGCATTTATTGCCACAGCCATGAAAGATATATCTTTAATGAGCATAATACTTACTCTTTATAGCATCTGTTCTTTCTTCCTACTTTTCCATTCCCATTAAGATTAATTTACTACTGCAAACAGAGTCTTCCGAGATTTAATAATAGACAAGATAAAAGAAATTTTACATGTAATTTAATCGTAGATATTTTTTAAGCTTTCGAAGGAGTTTATATATTTTGCTTACAAGTTTATCACTCAAAAATATTCAACACTTATGAAGTGATGTTATAAATATTCTTATCTGAAAATTATATTTGAAGAATAAGTAATAGTTAATTGTTAAGTCACATCTTCAATGTGTCTCTTTTATAGTAGTGCATTAAAACTTGTTTTTATTTTTAAATTAAATAACACCACTAACCGTATGATGACATCTTTTTTCCGACAGAGATTTAAATCTATTAATTTCTCTGCCAAATGGGCAACTAATGGTAATAAATTTTTTTTTATTCATTTAGCATGTCCTCCATCGAATTTCTGACCAATGTAACGAATAAATAACTTTACTTGAATAAAATTAGAAGAAACATACTTCAAAATAGTAGCTTTATTAACATTTATTAGGTTAGGGCTCCTCAAAACAAAATACACTCCTGATCTTAACTATTGCACTCAATAAATGTCGATTTTGCGTGAAACAATTTTCAAGTTTGTGCAAAACATTAACATTTCAGAGTATTTGAGGAACATAGGTAGGAGTAATGCTATACAAAGTTTGTACAAAATGGAAGATTATACAGCGAGTTTCTCTCTCGGAAGTCACAAGGGCATGATTGATTAATTGATTGGTTTTATTAACGCCGCACTAGAAGCAACATGAGGGCTATTTGTGACGGACCTCGTAATTTTGAATCTCTTGATGAGGAGGCACCTGAGCTAGCACCTACCTCTCCTAACTTCCACAACACGCCAACGGGAGGACTTGGGGCCTCGACAGATTTAACGTGCATCAGCTCCGTCCACAAGGCGGGTCTTTAGTGGCCTTAAGGCTTGAACCCATGACTCGACGAAAACTGCCATCCGCAAATCCGCAACCATGACTAGTTGCCCCGTCTACAGTCACAAGTGCAAAGCTGATTGTGTAAAAGTCACATTACACTGCCTTCAAAAATGAGGAACAATCCTTCCAGAATGTGCTGAATTTTGAATGCTGTAGGATCGAGGTCTATCGGAATTGCGGTTTATTGTTCTGAGATATTACTGTTCATGTTGTTCGCGAATCCAAAAGTGTCATGGAAGATACGAGAGGACCACACAAAACGTTCATGCAGATCATGTTTCGTCATACCTCGTCATGTATCTTGAATCAGAAAACTTGATTCGCTATTAGGACAAGTGCGTGTGTGGACAGTGAAACGAAGTCAGGATTCCATGGACTGTCAACATAGTAGTCGTAGTTGTTGATTCCTTTGACGTTGCAGCGCATCCAAGTATAGTGGTGAGATAAACGACGATCCTGGATAACGAAGTGATTGAATTTTCATATACATTCTTTCCTATATATAACTTCGAAAGGAATGTATGTATGTGTGGAGGCACCGAGGACAATGAAACTTTAATTCATCGTATGGGAGTAGCATCTGGAATGATGATGCGTGAGGCCATTGAGTATACATCCTTCGCAATATTCCAAATTCTCAAACCACCACTCCAGACAACTCTCCCCAAAACGACAACTCTTCTTCTTTAAAGATATCAAAGAGCTCTTCCAAATTCTTAAAGAAGTCAAAAATTAAGAAATCCATCGCAATTTTCCAAAATCTCAAATCCACTATTTCCGATCCAAACTCCAAAAAAATGTCCATTAATATTTGATGCATTTTTTGAAATCAACAACATTTGGGTGTGAACTCCAATTTAAAAACTTATCAAAACACATCATTTTTGCATCCCACTACAATCAGATTTCATTCAAATTCTTCCTTTCCTTTCGCTTTTCCTTAAGCCAATCACTGCATAGAGACTAGCACCTCTGCCTTTCACTCAGCTATCCTAGGCATTCTGCACTCTTCTCCTTCGCTTTTCCTTTCTGAATTGGCGTTGTAAACTTGTTTTAAAATTTTTAATTTTTATAAACAAAAAAAGGAAATAATAAAAGTCCTATTCTTTGCTTACACTCTTCTTTCTTTTGGCTCATTTTTTATCTGATTCGTGCTTCGGCATCTAGTACACTGTATATTTCTTCTTGTTGTTAAAATCATACAAGAGTATAATATCGACTCAGGATAGCACTAAAAACTGATATCTGATTGTTGTTTTGAGTACACATCCCGGTTACTTCTTGTTCACCCTGTCGGTACCTTGAACAACCATTGTTACGCTTCCGACGCGATAAGGTCCGTAACTGTGTAGTACCTTTGAAATCTCTAAGATGCTACTTTTCAGCAAGACAATGATCGAAAGTATGTTGTTTATACTGTACTGACCTTGCTTAATACAGAGGTTCTTTTGGCTTTTGCCCTGGTCGACACGATTACCAAATCTGCCCCCATCGAGAACATCTGACAATGTGTTTCCGAGAGATTTACACGACATCACTCGCCAGCCGCTACAGTTGATGAACTCTGGGATTGGGTTGAAGCTACATGGATTGCTATACCCTTATCTATCATCCAAGCTTAGTTTAACTGGATACTCAGGCGGATTACAGCCGTTATTACTGCCAGATATGGCAACTCTAGATACTGAATTCTGTACGCCGAGCACATCAAAGCATCAGAACTTTGAATAATATCTTCCTCCCGTTATACTGTATATGTGTACAATAAACAAGATTCTATTATTTTCTTTCTTTCCTTGAGTAACACTTTTAATGACCAGTAGTGTACGAAATAAAACTGCGAATCACGTCACCCAAAAAGTAACTTTATGTCCAAATAATCAAGAAGTTCCCAGCCGGAACACATTTCTGAAACGCATACATCAGGAACAACTTCTTAATGAATGGAACTCATAAGGAAATATAATTATCTATAACCCATAGAAATTATTAACATTTTCTAACATGAAAGTCAGTGCCAAATATTTCTTACTTAAAGTTTTGCTTCGGGACCTGAAAGAACACTCCAATCCCTAAATGTCGAATGAATATCCCTTAATAATGATAATAGTAATAATAATAATAAATATTGTTTTAGATTACTATGATTAGTCTGGCCTATTAAGTACATAGAAAGAACGTAAGTGAAGTTTGAAGTTTATTAGGCAATAGCCAAATTCTGGTTATGCTGCTCCAACCAATGTGCATCTGTGATCTAGTCGTTGAAATAAACAGATAAAAGATGAAAATTGATTAAGAAGAAGGATCAAAAATAGAGAGAGGTCGCTAGGTTATCCTGAGGCGCGTCACCAGTGTTTATTAAATCCCATGGAAAAGAAAACTATCACGATTCCCGTACTTATCTAATGAAGGAAAGCCCCTGAGGGTATAGTGCAAAACAAATAACTTCTTTTCCTTCTTAACTGAAATGGATTTGTTGAGGATTTTCGGTCGATTGGTTGATTTCATGAGATAAAGAGCCACAGTGGCCATTATATCTTTAAAGAGGATTTGTTTCATAACAAATAAAACGCGCAGGAAATCCTAACGTTGTGAAGTTGGGATATTCACAGTTCCTTTTCACTAACCTCGGGTGCTTTTTAGTAATTTGAATTGGATAAAACAACAACATGTTTAGGTATATTAGACGAAGGTAAGAAGTGTAATGAATTGAATTTTATGGATATTAATATATGAGTGAGATTGAATTGAAAGGAAGGAGAAGGGGACAGGTGATAGTGAAAAGTTGATAGATGTTTTTATATCGGAGTGATTGGAAGTGGCTTTGGTTGATGTAATGGGAGTTAAACCTGCTCTGAGAAAAAAAAAATGTTTGAATCGGGGTGAGCGAGTTGGTAAACTAAAACTTCACTGTTTAAATATAAACTAAGGTTAACTAGTTTAGAGGATTCGAAAAACTGCATGTACTGTATTGATAGATAATAAACTGTGTTGTCTTTTTCTTATGTTTCTTCCAATGGATTTTGTTAACTTATGACTATTTAATTAGACTTTAATAAGTCTGTGGGTTTAATAATGAAAGGCAGACTCCAAAGCGTTGCCATTCTTTATTTCTAAAGAATCTACCCATAAATAACTTGTGGGCAAGAAAGTAAATCAAACGCATTCATTTTGAGACTTTTTTTTTCAGCTAGAAATTTCGAAACTTGCAAAAGAAAGAGAAAAAAAACCCGCATTGTTATTTGAGAAGTAAAAGGAGAAAAAAAAATCATTGCAAATCACGTCTATTCTAAAGCAAAACATGCGTGGTTGCTAACCTGACAGCCATAAAATCAAGCGTATTCCTTCCCCCAATCAAGGCAAAGGGCCAATAACATTTCTCCATTTCGGATCCTAAGGGACTCGCGTGGGATGGTTTTCCGATTCTTGGAGAGAATTTACGAGACTTTTACGGGGGATTAGATCACCAAAAACTTAATTTCTTTTTTCTTTTTACGGAAAACAACTGGTAAATAATGCCTGTCTAGCGTGACACTGGTCCCACTTCTCACCTTATAAGTATGCAGATCATGCATCCCATTTTATTGCTGGTTTTGATTCCGCGTCCCACGAGAATTCGCGTGATTTTGTCCCCGTTGCCAACCTTGTCATTTAATACTGCCGATCCGGGTATTACTTGTGCGTGAATCTGGGGGCTCTGAGATTAATTCTGCACTAAATTATGAAAGCAAGATGTGGTAGGGAATTTCGAATTATTGCGAGGTGTACTGTTGCATGTCATTGTGCTTGATATTTGGTGCTGGTGTCACTCCTGTTCTTTTTTATTATTATCATTTCTTAGGTGACATAAATATTACAAATTGACGAATTGGCTTTTGTTTGGAAGTTTGTTCGATGTTTTTAGTGCAGTAGCCCTCAGGGGCTTACTTTCTTTCGGTACGTATGGGCTTCACGAAACTGAGGAATCCTAGTGACCTTCTTTCGTAAGAGGTTTATTGTCATTGATAAGCACGGGTAACGCTAACCCAAGATACCCTAGCAATCTCACCCTATTTTTGGCCCTCCTTTTTATCACATTTTTTTTCATGCCGCCCTTCCTCTGGTTTCCGTCTAAATCACAGCTAAAATACTTTTTGAAATTTCTATTCATTTTTGTTTATAGCGTCTCAAATGACCATTTCTTACAGTTTTATAATCATTTTTATTTCAGTATATTTATTAGTTTCATATATGGTTTTGGTTTTCATTGTTGGCTTGCTAACATTCTTATTTGTCTTGGACCGCGGTAGCCCAGTGATCATGATCGCAGACTCGTGGCCAGTGGTTTTCATCGGGTCGTGCGTTCGAGCCCTGCGGCCACTAAAGACTCACCGTGTTGCCGGAGCTGATGCACATTAAATCAGTTGAGGTTCAATGTCCTCCCATTGGCGTGGTGTGGAAGTTTGGAGGGAAATTTCCAGCTCAGGTGTCGTCCTCGTCATTTGATCAAGGTTCAAAATTTTGAGGTCCTTCGCCAACAGCCATCTTGTTTCTTTTCTGTGTGACTTCAACAAGCAATCAAAATCACTTGTGTGATAACAGAGTGTAATTTATGTTTTTCAATCAAGTTTGAATACAAATGTATTTTTTCTCAAGGAATACAATATACTTTTTTCTGATTGTTCTTACCATGAATCTTTTTAGTATCTATTTGAATAATAGAAATAGATATGCGATGCATGGGACATCAGATATGTAAAAGTTATTAGTAAAATACAGAAACAGACTTATATGTAGACAATATTCAATATATCTTACATACGTGTAAAAAACTTGTTCAGGAAGCATAATATTTAACTCAGGATAATTTTGAATATTTCAGCAGAAACTTAAAAATGTTGTCTGGAATAATTCAAAATTGATTGATCATGTATTAACGTCGCACTTAAAAAGCGACTACACATCTCGTAATTTTGAACCTGGTCAAGAGACGAGGACGACACGTAAGCAGGCACTCCTTTCTTTAAGCGTCCATGCCATCCCAACGTGAGGGTGTTGAGCTTCAATAGATTTAACGTACATTAGCACCACTGCATGATGGGAATTTTGTGGGATGAGTTTCAAATCCTCGACCCTGGTGGATTTGAGTCGACCCTCGTAAATAATACAAAATCTAATAGGTTTTTGTAAAATGAAAGAGTGAAATGAGGCGTAATAAAATTTGATGAGGATGATGTTGAACTTCGATAGACTTAACGTACATCAGCCCCTTTACATGAAGGGTGTTGATGGGATGAGGACACAAATCCACGACTCAACCCACGTGGATGCACGCTAATCTATTGAAATCTACGACTCAACCCTCGTGGATTTGAGTCAACCCTCATAAATAGTTCAAAATCTAATAGTTTTTTGTAAAATGAAATATTGAAATGAGGCATAATAAAAGTTATGAGTTATTAGAAGTATTGTTCACCTTTCTCGATTGTGAGTTGTAGTAACTTTGTAACTAACTTGTTTGAATTGTAATGAAAAACTGGCTTTCTTTTTTATTCATTAAGTATTATTTTCTATAGTAAGTATTTTAAGGGAAAATCATTGCAATACGAGGTAAGGGTGTTCTAAAATTCTTAAAATGTGAATATGATACATTTTTATGATTACTTTTAAAACAGTTAATTGAACTCTCTTAAATTTTAAGAGAAATATATTACATATAATTGAAAACCTTTTTTCCCTAAATTCTAATTTTTGAATAAAGAATCACATTTTCGTACAAGTCTTTCTTTGATATCGATTAATGAATACATGTTCTTGTCCATAGTATAAGATTGATCGTTTTTTGATACATTGAACACTGATTTTCCAAGTTTTTAGTGATATATTATTCACTATACAGCTAGTTCCATTTCCACTTTTAAAATATTGAAGCAGTTCCTCATTTTTCTGATGTTTGAGGTAAAGCATTCAAATTCTTTTTAAAAATCATATTTATTTTTTTATTTCATTTAGTTTTGTTTCATTTAAGTTATCGCTAGAAGTTCCGCATGAGATATTTGCATGCGACCTTGTTATTCTGAACTACGAGCAAGCGACGAGGACATCCCTTGAATGGATTCATAACGTTCCTAGCTTCCAATCCTCACAGTGCAAGACTGAGCCTCAGAGCCGGCCATCTGGGGGTGCGGCGGATACTATGCACCGTTCACGCGATTGAGAGGCCCCCAATATCATCAAGTACTAAAATAATGTACTCTTGCACATGGAAACTTGACAATATTCCTATCGTTGTCAGTATGACATAAAGTTCATTTTATCGTAAACATTGTTGTAATAGATCTAGGAATTTCGACAATCTTCTCAAACTAATTCTTGATGATACGAATGGTTAGTTTTTTGTTATTCTTTTCGGAGGGTTCCCGAGTATATCTCCACCTAAACTGAACTTTTTAGTCAAGCATGCGTGCAGAACGCTGAAATGCACTTGATGTATTAAGCATCGAAAAAGAAATGGAAAAAAAAAATGTTGTTTTTTGTAGTAATAAATGTATTAGCAAAAACAAAATCTCGCATTAAATAAACATGCATTAGTAATATATGTATGTTTGTGTTTATAATTTTTTTTTCAATTTGCAAAAATAATTTAGAGTTCCAAATAGTTTCTTTCACTCAGGCCCCTTTTTTAGAGAAGGCCGACTCCGCTGAGGCTCTGTTATATTTAATATGCAATGGTCCCTGTTATTCTACGCGATATTCTTTCATTTGGTTAACAGGGTTCCCAATCAAGGCCACGTGGTTATTGAGGTTTGTATCCCTTTTTACAAAAACATTTGGTGACGACTCTAATATACCCTTAACAATAAACATTTTTATTCCAACACGCAAAATGGTAATGATGGATTGGAGAAAGTCAAAGTATTTTTAACTGGATACCATAGACAAGTATCTCTAGATAAAAATTTAAGATATTGAAATATGCATTTAATGTGTTAATGAACATTCTGAGCCTATGTATTCCATACAAATATCCAAAAACCTATTTTGCTCTTCTAGCAACTACAAAATTAAATTCAAACAGTGAACATTAGCTTAATTGAATATTCTTGTATTGATAAAATCACATTACAGAAGAAATTTAATACAGTGTACTGATACTTAAAACAAAAAAATTACGACCCCTTCCCCTCTACTCTATGAATATGTTTATGCTTATTAGTTTTATTAGCGCTTAAAGAACATCTGCTGGACTTTGAAACATTTTATTGTACAGTAAGTACACTGTTTGTACACATATGTAATATTGTGCAAACGTGATGTGTCACTCGCTTGAAGACAAAAATGCAGTACTGAAATGAAGTGACAGTTACTATAAACACTGTATGCAAATGCGAATAGCGCTGTGTCGCTATCTGGCGGTTAAGATCAATAAATGCTCAAATCCACATTAAAAAATCCAGAAGCGAATGGCTCCTTCAGCGCCAGATTATAGAACGTTCCGAAACCACATATTGTGCCGGTTTAATGTAAACTGATTTAAAGATGAACAAACGAATAAAACAGAAGGAAGGCAATGAGTACCTGTGGAAACCGATTGCTTCTAATTCTCAGAATCAAGAGGTTTTTGAAAATGCAGTTTACGTGCGTAAAGTTCTGTTAAATTCACATAAATTTAGTAAATAAAGAACATCGATATTGATGCTTCCCCTTTTATAGTTTATGAAATTAATTTAAGTTTAATATTTGTTCCAAACACACATTAAACTTGACTTTTTTTTTATCACGCAGTTCCGAAATTAATTCCATTATATGACATGTATTATTTAAATAATTCCGAATAGTGCCAATGAATGTCTTAAAAACGAATTTGAAGTAATTAAAACAACATGAAATCATCTTTAATACTTGAGTTTTTGTTGAATTTTAAGAAGAATTCTATAATTCTTCTACGTTAGATTTTTTTCATTCATTTCAAGAAATGAAATGTTAATAAGTATATTTATTTTTAAGTTCCTTTTAAAATCATCTTTAAAAAGTCTTAGAAGTTTTGCATCTTCTCTTAACAGATGGCGCCACGAATTGATTAATTTGTGTTTTTAGACAGGTTCTTGATGGAAGGTCTTACACACAACCCCTTTTCGAAAAGAAGACCCAAGTAAGCCAAAAAAAAAGAACAATATCAGATACAAAAATAATAATTCACTGTCGTCGATTTAATCAATAAGAGATCATTCTATCTGTTCACGATCATTAATATCGATTATTTTCAATTTTAAAAATGGATATTTCTGTACCTAAAATAGTTCGTTATTTTTTCCTTCAAATGCAAAAACGTGAATTTTTATTTTATGTGTATACAATTATTACACCAGAATAACCTGATGCAAAAGAAAATCGGATTGCAGATGTTTTGTTTATTTACGTAATTTTTTTCAGACTTTATTTAAGACTTAACTTTTATTTAATTATTATTTTTTTTTTTCAGATTTAATTTATATATCCACGTAAAAATAAAACAAAAGCTTTTATCCAATTTAAACAGGAAGGAAAAAAGAATAAAAAAGAAAATAAAGAAAGAGACATTACTGTGTTTATTTTATGCAAATCTTATGTCTGGGGATCCAATTTCTTTGTTGAATGTAATGTAGAACTTCTTAATTGTTCAGTTTTTTTTAATAAGTGCTTCTGAAATATTTAGGCAAGTCCTGATTTTAAGGATGATAATTTCTCTGTTAATCCTGAATTAATAAAAAAAAGTTTAAATAATAATTTTACTTGATCCCCTCCTTCCTTTTACTAGAATTATAACTAGAACAGTGAACGGTTATACTGGTTTTGTAAAATTAGGTTTAATAAAAGCAAAAATTGCTTTAAATATGCTAATTAAAAATTATGACAGGTAACATTAAACATTCAAAAAATACATGAAACATGTAAATAAAAATAGTCTTTCCGTCATAAAATAAATATTTTTGTATTAAAAAAAATTTTGAATTCAAAATTTACTTAATTAAAATAATATTGATTATATTTCGAGTTTATCTATTGCTTTAATTTATCCCTAGTTATGTTAATTTCATTCAATATTAAAATTTTTAGTTATAAGCAATTAAATATTTAAAAAATAAATAATGAATTAGGGAGAAAAAAATAATATTTTAATGTTTAAAAATTATTTATGCAAAAATAAATAATTTGAAAGCAATAATTACAACAAGTTTAATCAAGTCAAGCAATTATTTTAAGTCATAATTGACGTGTTAAAATTGACGGGTTATATTGCAATAAAAAGTAAATTTTTTAAATTGAACACCGTACGATATCAGGTGTACTTTTCTGACAATTTTCAAATTAATTATGAATAATGTTAAATTTTACAATTTTAATTTTTTTTACTGCCGTGACCATTAAAATAGTATTATATTTATACTGTGTATATATTTCTCTATTTATTATTTTTTTCTTGATAGATTTTTCTAACGTTCTGTTTATTTCAAAAAGTATTGTAAGAAATTGTCAATCATTAAAGGAAATATAAAAGCTTTTAAAGCAAAGGAGATTTTGTATTATAATTCCAGTACAGTTTTGATATTAAATTATCTTTCTCTAAGCACAGTTTACTTGCAAATCAGTCGAATTATAAGAACAGTAAAAGAAAAAAAAAAAAAAAAAAAAAAATAAATAAAGCTGACAATACATATCAAAGCATACGCATATCTCTAATGATGAATATACATTCTTGAAATAATAATTTTTAAGGCTTTTGAAGCATTTGTTAACTCTTCTATAAAAAAAAAAAAAAAAATTGATTTACCCTATGAAAATGCAAGAAAACTCTAAAGACGTTTTCTTACTTCCATTAATAAAGGGATATTAATAATAAAAACAAAATGTACTAACAATAATAGTTATATTTTTATTGCTTTTTATTTGTGGTATTCCCCCCCCCCTGAAGAATATAGCTACATTAAGATATTTTAAGATTGAATGATCAGAACCTAAAATCTTAATTTGTAGAATTATTTTCGCTTTGTGTCTTTGATATTGCTGAAATGAATAAGATTTAAAAACTTAAAAGCTATAAAAAAATAATAATTAATATGAAAGCATTCAAATTTTATGTATTTTTATTTTAAAAAAGGATTATTTAAGGGTACGAGGACACGAGGAAGAAAATAAAATACCGAATTTAGGATTCTTTCTTTTTGTGACATTTATGTTTTAAAATTATTCGTAGAGCTTAGCTTTTTTTGTATGCTTAATAACAATATTTTAACCTTTTTTTATAGAACTATAGAAGTTTTTTGTTTTTGTTTTGACAAAAAGTTTTTATTCCTTTTTGAGTTTAATATGCACATGATTTTTCAAATATATTTGCATTCAGGTACCGTTTCCAAAGATAATATTCCACAAATATACAAAATATTTCAATCCTCTTATAGAAACTTATAAACAAAATATAATGAACTTATTTTTTTTATGTTGTTACAATATACTTTATTTGAAAAAAATTATAGAATTTTGTAAATTTGGAAAATTTAATAATTTCTCTTTTTTTCATACGTACATTTATTTCTTAAAACTTATATATTACTTAGAGAAAAAATATTTTAGGTTCACTATACGTATAAGTAGTGAAATTTATATATAGAAGCATAAAAAAAATTTGGAGCCATATTGTACAATAGTTTTCTTTAAAATGGTAACTAAATGGAAATATATCTAAAAAAAATCATGTCCATATTCAACTAAGAGAGGGAAAAAAACTTTTTGACAAAAAAATATTTTTACTGTCTCATAGAATGACTAAAATATGATTATTCAGCCTACAAAAAAATATCTGAACTGTACTACTAATTGGAAGAAATATATACATCATAATAACTAAAAAGTCTTAAATTGATGTTCCACAATTCCCCCTCATGTCCAGATACCCTTGAACTTTTTGTGACAAAATGTATACCACAACATATAAAACGTATGAAGACATCTGACAAACATAGGAATTTTATTTGTAATGACCCTTATAATATATATTTTATTATGGTTAAAGGAATTTAATGTATATCTTTATTCGAAATCATTTCAAAACAAGTGGCAAAGCCAACTTTACGATTTATTTGCAATTCAAATGTGGTCGTCAGTCAGATATTATATTACTGAATTTTTTCCTTCTCCTTAGATTGTAAGAATCTCTACTTTTATAATTAAAAGGTAAACAATAAAATACAAATAAATGTGTATTTATTAACTTCAAATTGAAATTTTAAATTTCAATTAAAAACCATACAAAATGTAATAGAAATCAATTTATTCTTCATTCTTAATCTATTTGCATCATTGCACTTTTATTAATTTTTGGTAGACAAATTGTTTTCTAACGTTGCACTTAGAAGAACGCGAGGACTATTGGCGACGAATCTTGTAATTGTGAACCAAGATTAAATAACGAGGATGACACTTGAGCTTGTACTTCTCGCTTCACCACCACGCCAACGGGAGGACTTGGGGCTTCAACGGATTTAACGTGCATCAGCTTCACTTTCGAGTGAGGTTTCTATGTCGCCTGGGATCAAACCCACGACTTGACGGAAACAACGCCGGCCGCGATTTGGTAACCATAACCAGTAAGCTACCGCAGCCCGACTAATTATTGGTGCTAAGCGCATAAGATTTGCGGTAGCTCTCTTCAACAATAACACCAGAAGTTAAAACGCCCGAATAACTAGCACAATTTGGACCTAACTAGCCTCTCAATTGGTTAATAAACCACATCATTCCAATATCTATTAAATCTCCAATATTCAACCTGCTCTTTCCCTCTTTTTCTTTTCAACATCGGTGTGACGTTATAATTGCTACTTTTGCAATTGGTTTGAACAGAAGTTCCCAAACTTTTTTTTCTCGTGGACCACTTTCAAAGTTTTACTATTTTCAGTAGACCCCCTGCTGCTACATTTCTACTGTATTCCCAAAACTCCTAAAAAATATCACCCTAAATCGGGGGTGTTAAGAAGAAGAAGAAAAAAAAAGTAGCACATTTTCTTGTGTCCTATTTATTAAAATAATACTTGTGGTTATACAAAAATATGTTTGTTTTTGAGGCGATTTTACCAGAATATGGCTATTATAACACAACAAAATAGAATTATTGCAAGCATAGCGAAAGTCGCATTTCATCCCTTTGCAGGTCTAAACAAGCATCCCGGACGAGCGGGCGCACGGGCGGCACTTTGCAAGTCTTGACATGTGGTGCACATTTGTACTATTATCTATTGTTCTATTCAATTCTGTGTTTGAACTGAGTCTCGAATATTTTTGAGTACCTACCTAGTGAATGATGCTACCTGCCTACGCTGATAGATAAATCCAAGCCACAATTTTTGTTCTTTATTATGAAAACCAGAAAAATTTTCGTGGCCCCCCACTTACAATTTGTGAACCCCTGTTTTCTTTTCACGTTTACGTGGACCCCCGTGTGGCCTCCTATGGACCCCTGGGGGTCCACCTAGACCACTTTGGGAACCTATAGTTTAGAATTTAGGAATTTCGAAATTGGTATACATTGCAAATGAGACTGATATATATTATTAAAGATAACATATATTCTTAAACGTATCTAACTAAAATTTCCCTTTATTAAACGGTAAATAATTCAGAGAACTCCATTATTAAACAAACAAGTAATATAAAAAAATTTTAAGTCAATTCCTACTTAGGTCAACAAAGAAAATTTTTATTTTAGTTACTTTTTTATTAAATAATTACAATTAATATAAATATGTATATACAAATGACAGAATCACAATATTAAGTGGCAAAATAATTTTTTTCCAGAGATCTACACGCTTCGTCACTGACGGTATTTGATCCTAAATTTATATCCTGCTAAATATCTTATATAAGAGAAAAAATTTTCTCCCATATAAAACTAAAATTAATTATTTGAAAATCAAATAAAAAAATTTTTATGATTTGACGAGTTTCGATCCGAAGAGTCTACGCCGACGCTCTACCAACTTTGCCATTGCCAGACAACTAACATAGTAGAAGTATTGGCTTGTTTCTTAATTCATTATAGTTAGTTATTATTTAAAGAAGTGATAAAGCATGTAAAATGTATTAAACCCTTTGATATCTTAGTGATGTCAGATTTCGTAACTGATATTAGAACTGTCTTTATTTTAAAACAAACTTTGAAATATGGATGTTCCAAATTTGTTGGGAACACTTATATTTTTTAATAATGGTCAAAAAGCAGTTTTAAAAATATACTGCTTTATGGATGAATGAATAAAAATTGTGATAGAAATGAAAGAGGATAATTGCGACCCTCTTAATTTTATTTGTTTTAAAAGAAAGCTAAATTATACCTATTACTGCTGTCATGTTCATTGTTATTTTCAGGCCTATAGTTAGTTTAAAAGCCACTCGTCTTTCTTTTTTGTTCCCAACTATTTTTTGCAAGGTTTTTAATTTTCGGAAAAATTATAACTTACCAAAAGTATGTTGTTGTTTTTTTTCATTATGTTTTTGAAGAATGAGCACCATTTTCATTTTCTTGCGGTTTGCTTGACAATTTTTGATTGCTTAATAATTAAACTATTCTTGCATATTGAAAAGTAGATTTTCGAAGAAGATTTTAAAATAAGTTTTGGAAGAATAGTTTTTTACTAAATATTTTTTCCATTAAGAACTATTTTATGTTGCAAGTTGTAAGAGGAATTGAGTAAGGAAAAAAAATTCAGAATAGCGTTCTTCTATACTCTTAATTTTTTTCTTAATTTCTTCCACCCCCTTCCCAGTTGTATGTTTTAAGAAGAATTTCGGAAGTTTTAGAACTTACTACAGGGATGTAATTTAAATGGTTTTTATAAATATCGGATCTGCTTAACGCTAATTACTCGATACAACATAATCAATTGTTCGTATTGTTGAAAATACTACGACTTCTTCTAAACATTATGTTAAGGCTCCCGTCTACCCGCCATTTTGATTTCATCAGCTTAATGTTAATCCTATGGAATTCTGACTTTAATTCTCACATCTTTATTATTTGAGATATTTGAATGCAATAAAGTGCATTTGAAAGAGTAAAAAATAATGAATGTTTCTGTGGAATTACTTTTTTCCTAAGATTTTTAAAAATATTTGAAAATATTCTTTAAAGGCCGGAAAACTCAAAAACGAATAATTAAAATAAGAATAAAAATATTTTTAAAACTCTTAGGAAAAAAGTAATTCCACAGAAACATTCATTATTTTTTACTCTTTGAAATGCACTTTATTGCATTCAAATATCTCAAATAATAAAGATGTGAGAATTAAAGTCAGAATTCCATAGGATTAACATTACGTCCACGAAATCAAAATGGCGGGTAGACGGGAGCCTTAAGGCTCTGGCGTCTATTCGCCATTTTGATTTCATCAGGATAATGTTAATCCTATGGAATTTCGACTTTAAATCTCCTATCTTTACTATTTGATCTATTTGAATGCAATAAAGTGTATCTGAAAGAGCAAAAAAATAATGAAGGCTTCTGTGGAATTACTTTTTCCCTCAACATTTTAAAAATATTATTCTTATTTTAATGATTCATTTGAGAGTTTTCCGGTCTTTAAAAAATATTTTAAAATATTTTTAAAAATCGGAAGAAAAAAGTAGTTTTGCAGAAACATTCATTATTTTTTTCTTTTCCAGATACACTTTATTGCATTCAAATAGATCAAATAGTAAAGATGGGAGAAAAAAAAGTTGACATTCCATAGGATTAACATTATGCAGACGAAATCAAAATGGCGGGTAGAAGGGAGCCTTAAATTTGGTTGTTGCAAAATAACTCAATTGAATTATTAGAATGAGAAACAGGAGTTTTTTTTTTTTTTTTTAAATTTATTTTGTCCCGGCAGATTATTATTATTGATGAATAAATTATTGATAGAAGTGCTAAGACATTCCAATTCTGATGAGTTCCATCAAATATTTCCAGTTATTGCCGAGTTGCACTAAATCAATATCATTTCCAAGAATTTTATGAATAACTAGATGAAAATTTGAAGAAATAATTAAAGCAAAACATTAACTAGAGCAAGAATTGATTATTATAAAATTCTTAATCCGAAAATAATACAACAATGACGTGTAGGGCTATTCGCGATTTTCTCTTCAATAACCTCGGGGACTTTTTTGTAATTTGAAATGCATAAAATAACAACTCCTTGCGAACCACAAGGAAACATGATAAGGCACATTAGATTAAGATCAGAAGTGTTGTAGATGTTCACAAATTGGATTGAATCATCGTAAGTAATCAGTTTTATTTGAACTGTTAAAAACGATTTCTAGTTAAAGTAATGGGAGATCCTAAGAGCTTGAGCCAGTGCAAGTGAGCTGATAAGTTGAGACTTTATTGTTTAAATATAAACTACGAATAATTGAATTAACAGGTATTCGAGAGATAGGGCGATCTTGAATATTTTGTGTTATAGATAATAAACTGTGTTGTCTTTCTATGATGTATCTTCAATTGCTGCTTTGAACTCATTGAATAATTCATTAGCCTTTAAGTTGCCCAGAGAATTAAATAAGTAAGGACTGCCATTATAAAATTACAAAACAGAACTCGAATTGAGTCATACAACTTTCAGCATTTCTTTTTAAAAAAATATTTCAGTACAGCTATTATAAAATAACAAAAGATTTCATTCAAACAAATATAATTAACAGCAACTGTAAGGGAAAATGTTAAATTGCTCTTTTACCAAGTGATATTTTGAGAAAGGTATGAATAGAAATTTCCTTTAGCAAGTTAATGTTTATTTATTTTTAATTTTTAAGAATTTTTTTTTTTTTGCATCCTAGCCGGAACACATTAAAATTTAATAATAACTGAGTTAAACATAATTAAAAATTAGCAATTATTAATATAAGTAACGTGATATATTGTATTCATTATAATTATGTTAATGTAATTATAATTATCTCCTCAATATAAATATTTTTCTGCAGTACAATCAATTTTTTTTTCTTTCCAAAAACAAGTTTGATATTTTATGAAAAACTGTTCTAAAATATAAATTTTCAACTCTATATATGATCCATTATTCTCACAATATTTGTTTGCTTTCAAATCATCAAAAAGAAGTAAGAGAAAAAATGTACGGTTATGAGTTACACTTGTCAATGATTTCGTCCCTCTTTCTCGACATATGCTTTAATACACGGTTATAAGTTATCGTTTCTAAATAGACATGAAAGAAAGAATTCATTCTATACAATTTCATTTATTCTTCATTCATTTCATTTCAAGTCGATGCGAAGAAAACTGACAATTCTAAAGACCGTAATGACGCTGATCCCAAGTGACCCCGCACGTGCACCTGAAATAGAAGACGGTAGGTGTCGCTCCTTACCATTTCCTGTACTGCCTCAATAGACCAACAGCTCAACTCCACCAGCCGAATAAGTAGGCGTATTGTAACGAACTCCGCGAGCTCTAACTTATTTATTCTTCCATTATTGTAGCTTATGTTTGTAAGAACCACTGAACACCACCAAGAATTGTAATCAACCATAAAAAAATACAACGAATAAAAAATGAAAAAGAAGTAAAATAAAATAAAATTAGCCACGAGGGAGAAAAAAAGTAACAAAATACAACCAAGAATCGTTAAAATAAGGGGACCCAAAGCCTACGCATTACCGATGGAGTTTTAGAACAAGAAAAAAAAAAGTAGAAGAAAAAGGCCCATACAGAAGTTTTTGGACTACACCCCTAGCTGGTAGACAACCCATTTCCTCTAGCAATTAAGCTTTTTTGACTAAACACAAAGCTCTAGGCACGAGCCATATGGGGGGGATAAATAGGGGGAAGCAGTGAGACATTCGAAACAAAACACAAAATAAAATTTCGCGCTCTTCTTACATTCCGACGCAGCATTGTGCTGTCAGCGTCCCCTGGCGAACAACGCGAGAATGTGTCGTGTATCTGTGATTAATCTTTTTTTGCAGGAATTCTATTTTTGTGTGTCTTCTTGTTTTTCTTTCCCCCTCCCCTCACCTTCCAATTGTTTAGCGGAATCTTTTGTCAGATAAATACCTATGGAGGAGACACCACCCTTTAATTTAGGCTAATTTACATTTAGGTTAAGCTTTAATGGGCAAATAAAGGGATAGGTTAGACAAAAAAAAATGAGTTATTGCTCCTTATTAAGTCGTAAAAGAACTGGCATGTATATTTGGAAATGATAATAATAAATGTCGTGATGGGGAAGGGAGAACAAGCCTTTCTTAATATTTTTACTTATATATAATTTTTTTTTCGTGTCATTGTAGATTTCACAGGAAATGTGGGAGTTAATTATAAAGTTAGGGCATAAAAGAGAGTACATTTATTTTATAAAACGATTTGGCAAGATTTTTTAGGTATTTCCGACACCTTTTATAACGCCCTAATCGAATTTTTTCATAAAAAAACAATACTCATACTGATGCACAAACAACTGAAAAATTAATTGCTGAAAATTAGAATTCAAAAGCCGAATTATTATTCTTTCATTATTCCAAATATCTAAGGTCGCGGTCAAGATTACGTTTATCTCGGTAAGACCAAATTTTCAGATATTTTGAGCTCTTCCTATTTTTTCCCGCTTTTCTAATTCAAATTATTCAGGAAAATATTCAATAATCAGATTTGATTGAATTCTAACACTTGTTTTGTTCATTTACTTCCTCCTAAAAATCACATTAGGATATATTTTTACAGGATTTTTTTTTTCACGTTCTGCGAGCTTTGTTTATTGAAGCATGTGAAAATGTACATTTATATCCATGTATATAAAAATCTATACTTAATTAATCTCTATAGTAGTCCAAAAACCCACTATCCTGAATTTCTCGAATCCATTTCCTGTGAAGGTAGGGATTTTTTGTCCTATTTTCCCATATTTAAAAACAATAAAACTAAACTTAAATTAGCGTTTCTTACGTAAAACTCAAGTGTATTTGTTTGCTTTCTTTACCTCTCTTTCAAAGGCACTTATTTGCATATTTGCGAATACTTCACTCTGATTTCTGTATCATTCATTCTAAATATTATTAACAACATCCATATTTCAAGCCTATATTAATAAGTGTTAATATTATTTATGAGTAATTTTACAAATAGTTAATTACATTAATATGTATAATTCAGATGATAGCTGTATGTTTTTATCACCATCTTAATTGGTATTTAATTTCAAGAACTTGCATTATATGAGCATCATGAAGAAAAAATACGTTGTCCGTCAACCTCCCAGCCTGTAAGCCACATATGTAGCCCTTGGCGAAAATCTTCACGGTCATGTACCGAATTACCATTATACCGAAACAGATGTTGGAGTGCTAGCCCCATACACAGTTACTTCTGTTGGTCGGTGAGCTGCTTCGGAACCCACTGCTCATACATCTTTCGATAACGCAACCTATCGCGTTCACTATAATGACATGTAACAAAAATTTACTAAAATACTGTAGCTTATATTTTGAATTTCCAAATATACATAATTACTGCTAATAAACCACAGCCTTTGTCAGGGAACTATTAGAAGTCTTGTTAAATCTACGAGGGTTGTTCGGAAAGCAAGTTTCGTCATTTTTTTCACAAGGAAAATTTATTGCCAAAATAATAATTCATAACAATGAATAATAATAATGAACTACAAGGAGTGTTCAAATGAAAAGGTACGAGACGTCATAACAACGTAACCGTCAACATATTTGCCTGTGCCACTATGGAAGAACGTAGCGAGACGTCTAGGAATACGAATGGAGTCTTCGGCATGGATCGCAGCATGTTCAGGAATGAGTAGAAGCTCTTATAAAAAGAGCTGTGCAATTGATGCGGCAGTGCGCGTGAGGACATGATGGAATTCACATTGCAAAATTCGACGATTAAGGAGTAGCGAGGCGTTATCCCATTTCTGACAGCGGAAGGTGTTAAATCGGCCTCTATTCATCGCCGAATGGTGACCGTATACGTAGAAGACTGAGTGTCCGATATGTCAGTGAGAAAATGGAGTTCCCATTTTCGTGCTGGCCGTGATAGTTTAGTTGATGACCTGAGACCAGGCCAAGCAAACACAGTCTTCACGACCTATCTCATCGATAAGGTGGACAATCTAGTGAGAAGTGATCGGCGTGTCACACTGCGAATGTTGACAGTGAAGGTGAATATCAGCGTTGAATCACTATGGACATTTGTTCACGACGGGTTGCGTTATCGAAAGGTGTGAGCGCAGTGGGTTCCGAAGCAGCTCACCGACTAGCAGAAGTAACTGTGTGCACTCCAACATCTGTTTTGGTATCATGAAACCCCGCTTTTCTGAAGTGGATCGTCACAAGTGATGAGAGCTGGTGCCATTATTACGAGCCGGAGAAAATGCGGTACAGCATGCAGTGTGGAAGCATGAGTCGTCACCTCCCCCTAAAAAGTTCAAATCAATGGTGTCAACAGGCAAAGTGCTACTCACAGTCATTTTTGACGTCCAAGGTCCGCTACTTGTTGAATTCCTCGAGCACAGAATAACCATTAACTCCGATATGAACTGTGAGACACTCCGAAGCCTACACAAGTCCATCGAGAGCCAAAAGACCAGAGCTGCTCACGGAGTGTGTGGGCCTGCTCCACGATAACGCGCGTCTACACGTCTCCAGTGTTACGCAAGCTGAACTGCCCAAGTTCAAGTGAGGAAGAGCAGCTTGACCATCCAGCCTACTGCCTGGACATGTCACCCTGCGATTTCCATGTGTTTGGTACCATGAAAAAATATCTGATAAGGAAGCGCTTCAATTCGGACGAAGAACTCAAGGACCCTGTGAAGGACTGCGTCTCGTCATGGCCACAAGAATTCTGGGAACAAGGAATCCTTCGGCTCGTTAATCAATGGGATCGTTTTGTTCTGATCTATGGTGTATACTTTGAATAAAATCTTCATTTATACCCACAGGGTCATTTCGTACCTTTTCATTTGAATACTCTTTGTATGTACCTTGCACTATTTTTCGACATTATTCATTCTTCTCTTCATCTTTTAAACAGTGACCTAGAGAAACATTTCGAAGACAGCAAAGACTTCCTATTCGTTTTCTAAGAATGGGCTTCGATGGAACCATTTTTTTCTTTTACCGATGGAAGAATTTAAGCATGTGGAGAAAAAGTTTTATTTTTTAAAAAAAGTTTTGAACATCTGTTATAGTATAATAAAAGAATTATCCTGAAATATTTCAATTTCTAGAAAAGGTCTAGGGGTGTAAGTGTCCCTTTGCAGACCCCTCTCTTCCGTATACGCCACTGAAGAAGTGGTGCTTCAAACACTAAATTCTGAGAGGCTTCGAATTCTAATAGTTGTTATGTGAAAGTTCGGAGAATGATCTGCCGTTTAAAATTTTTCTCCTTCAATTATCTATCATTCAGATATAGGAAATATGCTCTTTGCCGCTGATTCTGCACACAGTTGTCCAGTAGTAATAATTTAATTCAACTAATTTGATCAAAAGATAAATAATGTAATTTTTTTTTATCAGATATTATTTGTGATTTCCCTCTTTGTATTTATTTTCCTCCGCTTTAAGTGACTGGGATACTGATCTGAATTTTATAGTATCATTAAGTTGGATATTTGTTTTTTTATCTCTGAAAGAGAAGAGATTCAAAATAGCTTACAAAAATAATAATAATATATATATATTCAATATGATAAAGTAAAACAAATGTTATAAAATTTAAACTTCGAAAAATTTTGCAGATATAACTGGATTATTATTGAGTCTGTTGTTTATTTTCAGAACCCAATTAATAAGCAGGTTCTTTTCGAGTAAATCGAAAACATTTTCTGTAGTTATCCAGCAAATACAATAAAATTTCACTAAAACTGGAAGCAACACACACATAAATCCAGAATTGCACCAATTCAAAGTTCACACAATTATCGAACGTAGCAAATCAAAATCCATAGTCAGTATCACGTGAGGCATACAAACTAGTTAAAATGCACATTCATAAATAATATACTCTCAATGATTGTTCTGGAGCCTTCTGACATTTGTTGAAGCATTCGGTTTTGTCACCAAATTTGGGGATTTGGTAATATTTGATGACCCAATTTGTCTCCAAGTCTTTCGCCAAAGTCTCTCACCCTTACCTATTCAGTATTACTACCAGGTACATAATCTCCTTCCCAGAAAACCACAACATATATTTGACAAGAAGTGAATTCACAAATTTTCCGTAACTGTATAGAGAATAAACTCTGGTAATCGTTACTATGAAAGCTCATAGAAACTACAATGACAAATTTTTAGTTTAAAATCATTTCCCAGAAAACCAGTAATTGGCTGTGAGAGATTATACATTAATACGATTTTGATGATTATGTTGTTAATTTAATTCAGAATGGGGACCGCGGTAAACCAGTGATCATGGTCGAGGTCATGATGAGGGAAAAGTAAGATAAAATACTAAATTACCCGCTCCTCAATTAATATGGAACGTGTTGCTGAGACAACCATTAAGATTGTTAATGCGGAAACGAAGAATCCTCCGATTTGAAGGGTTTCTTGGCAGAATTCTGTGAAGAAAATCATTTACTTGCAGAGAAAATGAAAGAAAACGTTGAATTTTACTAATGAATATATCTATAAGGATTTTTAATTATAAAAAGCTGACCTTTTGAAAAACTTCCTAGGCGAATGATAATTATACTTTTTAATTATATATGTGCTGTATCATAAACTTAATACACACCTAACCGACCTTGAGATATGAAAATACTAAGACGCCACAATAATTGTCAAAATAAAGGTTTATTCGATTTATTCTGAATCTTTGTTGAATTTCCGTTTCTAGGAAAGCCTTTTTTATAGCAGAAAATTATTATATGTTCGATCCTAAATTCTATAGGGCAAAATATTTTTTGTCAGTAAGCAGTTTTTTCTGGACCTGTTTATTGTCGTATATGTGATATCCTGTTAAACGATTTCTAGTTTTCCCTGCAATGCAGCATAGTTTTAAATTAAAACAAAATACTCTCTGATATTTTATTCATCAAATCTATCGCTTTTAGGTATTTTTAAGATAAATATCTACGTAAAAAGAATTATTAGGGATACGTGAAAATGTTTTGTTAAGTGGTTTTACAACCTTACCTTGAGAAAAGCTTTAAAACCTTTTTTGACTATCAAAACATAAAAAACACATTGAAGCAATTTATTGCAGATTATTTTATTGTTTGCTTCGTTAAAAAAATTCATGATAATGAATATCAAAAATATCTTGAACAATGTTTTTGTTATAAGTTCTAACAGATATCAAGCTGCGTGAAAAAAAAAGCATAACAGATATCACGCTGGGTGATTTAAGAATGCTAGAATAATTATGGTATATTACGAGAAGGGTAAGTAGAGACGAATTCCCTTTCAAAGACGCAATTTTTCTCTTCGTCGCATGACATGCAACGCCGACCGTATGGGTTCAAAAAAACTGTGTTGCGCGCAACGCCGATCAAGAAATGTTTGAATTTTAAAGAAAGAAACGAGAAGAGGAAATTTGAAAGGCTTTATCTTCGTGTAATAGTAACTAAAATCTGCAGAGGTCACACACCATTGCCTTAAATTTGAGGATTTTTTTTTTAAAGTATTGTAATTTTAAGTGACTTTAAATAAATATGTTTGCATCTTTCACTATTTTATTTCATTCAATAATAAAAATAGAACTTTGATCCAAGAGTAGTCAGGGGTTCTTTTAAAGAGCCCTAGATTTTAACAAAGTTGGCCAGCTTTGCTTTAAAGCTTATGTTGTACCGCAAGTGTTCTGAGCCATATACACAAAAAAAAAAAAAAAAATCGTAATTTAGTATTCCCTGAATTTAAAATGGTTACAAACCAGGGAACTTCAGCAATATTTTTCTTCTTTTTTATAAAAATTTTACAAGGACATGAGTTCCTTCTAACCCTACCCTCTAAGCGTCTTTTTTAAAATTGAATAAAAACTCTTGTTGTTTCATAATACGTTTCTTTAATCCGTCCTAACCTATCCTCAGCACCACAAAACCAAAAAGCAAAGTCTATAAAGAAAGAAAAAGGAAAAGAAAAAAAAAGTAAAGAAAATTGGAAAGAAAGAAGCCAATGAGCGCGACACATCGGCCGGTCGCACCTGCAACCGACTTGAGTTAATATTGACAAGGGATGTGCCACCTGTTGGGCGTAGGTTTCCCTCTTGCCAGAGATATTATCATTTACGATGTTGTCATTTCTATCACACGACCCGACATTAGACCCCCCGACACATTGTACTCGGTCGGGGTGGGCTGGGATTCGTTTTCTTTCTTAAGATCGTCTCTTGCATAATTTTTATTCTATTTTTTTATTAGAACGTTTCTAAACCACCCACAGGAAGGATTCTTTATACCTCTATGTATTTTGTGTCTTGGTTGATGCTGTATGTGGGAGAATTTTTGAGTGAGTCAGAAAGTGTGGATTGTAATTGTCGTTGGAGTTGATTTCTGTACGTTTATGTTGTTAAGGCTCATAACGTTCTAGTGAAGGCTGGTTTATGAAGAGGAAAATAGTATAAAAATGCTAAATAATCATGTCAGCTCTGTTATAATTTGTTGCCAATGTTGACTTTTGCAGGGTCTTAAAAATTATTCATTTTCCATGTTATTAATTTATTGTGTAAGCCATATGTGATAACAAACAAATACTGTATACAATAGAGATGTAAATATCGTAAGCACTTTCTTTTTAAAATACAAATGAATCTGAAAATAGAATTACTTTTTTTTTCAATATAATTCTAGAAGGTCTTTACTATTTTCTAACCAAACTTTAGGTCTATAGAAATTACAATAATTTGAAAAATGAAAAGGTTTTAAGGCATTATATATATATATATATATATATAGTATTTTAATAAAACTTATAACAGTCTTTTAATAAAACTTTTTCTCTGTGAATAAATTATAACATTTTTGCTATATCTCTAGTGATTATCTTCATTACTAAAATAATTTAATTACCTGCATATTTAATTCTTTCAGCTGTGAAAAAATAATTTCCCAATTTTCATGGAATAGATTAGCATGAAACAAGTTGGCTTTATCACAGATTTAATGTTAGGCAGTTATTTTGTTGAAATTTAAAAAAAAAAAAAAAAAAAAAAAAAACAAAGAAATAAGAGGTAAACATCAAAATAAGCTTCCCGCAAAACAATTAAAGAAGTAAGCCAAAGTAGAAGGAATAGATTAAAATTCTATCCAGACAAAAACAACGACCCTTTAGTTGTCTTAAAATTCTGAAAATTTTCACTACCCCTAGACCCATTTCTGAGATTTCTATTTTCACATAAATTAAAGTATAATTTATTTTCATCATCATATTTGACTCAACAGCCCAGGGTGAGCCCAAGTCTTATTTTCAAAATTCCTCTAAGAAAGCCTACCTTTTGTCTTAGTCTCCCCTGCCAACTCCTGTCCTTAATTGCCTTAAAATCCGATTCAACAAAATCAAGCCTCTGTAGTTTTGATCTTCTTCTTTTCCTACAGGTGAAAGGCTTTGCAACAAAAGTCTTCTTTAATAAGTTTTTTTCATCCATTCTAACAAGAACAGCCATGAGAATCCCAGTTCCTTTACATCCCTTTAATACATTTAATGATATCAGGTTCATTAAAAATTTTACGATTTTCAGAATTAAAACAACTTCGTCAAAGATCTTTTGCATTGACGCCATAGAGAATAATTCTGAGAATCTTTCTCTCAAAAACTGCACACACACAATTTTGTATTTCCCATAATACATCTATTGATAGCTAAAGTTTACTTTATTTTGAGTAATTCAGTGCAACAATAACTTTACATAAGACAATATTTTCTAGCTTATGATTTATTTTTAAATATAATTAATGAAAAGGGAAAGCAGGTAAGAATTTCTTGTGAAACAGTCCCTCCCCACATTTCTACTTTAAATATCAATTTAGTAACGATATTCTCGAATATATATTTTCTGAACAGCGTGGACTATTAGGAATAAAGAGCGGGAGAAAACAATATATATATATATATATATATATATCCTCCATTTTCACTTCTCTTCTCCTTCCCATTAGCACCAGATTTTCCAACAGTTCTTGAGGTCAGAGTGCCTATTCCTCAATCAGCGTCTGCTTCAGTTGTTGGGTATTCCTCAGAGGATGTAATCGTGCCACAAAGCATCTCCCCAAAGCATCCCACATATGTTCTATGGGAATCAAATCGGGGGAGAACGCTGGCCAATCCATTCGAGTGATATCTTCACATTTCAGTAGATGTCGAACATCAACATTCCGGTATGGCCATGCATTGCCACCCATAAAAACGAAATCTGGTCCAATAGCACCTCGGAACAGACGCAAATGAGGAAGGGTCCCTTTCTTTCAATAGCGATCTCCGGTTAAAGAACCTTTGTCGAAAATAGGGAGCTCAATCCGCCCATTCAGCATAATGTCTCCCCAGACGGCAACTCTATAACTACCGTAACGGTCTCTTTCTGTGATGTTATTGGTATAAAACCGCGTCACAACCTCTCTACAAATCAACGTGTTGCGAGTCACTTCTGGTTCTGAAACGAGTCTCCTCCGTAAAGAGGACACGATTCCTTTGATGAGATGTCCAGTTTTTGTTCGCCTTTCGCCGTTCTAAACGATGCCGCCGATGGTCAACTTTCAAAGGAATGCAGCGTTCAGGACGGCGGGCAAATAGGCCACCTTTGTGAAGGTGTCTAGCCATAGTAAATCGTGACACTTGTCGCTCTATTGTTGTACACAGTTACTGAAAAATTGCGCTTGCTAACAAGTATCGGGTACTTTTTGCTGCAGGACGATATATCGGTCATCTACCGCAGTAGTTTTCCTAGGGTAGCAACTACCAACCTTTCTAACAGCTGTCCTATGATTTGGAAGGCTTTCCAAACGTTCTCTTGTTGATTCCGAACTCTTCAGCTCCACACGGTCAAACTATGCACCTTCTCCAGCTTTCCGATCTTTCTTCCCCGTGTTAAGGTCCCGGTGATTTCTTCTAGAGTAGAAAATAATTAAAATTTCAGAAAAATTGAATGATTTATTTCAGAGTTACATAGTTACAAAGTAACGAGCTCAATAAAGTATCGACCCACCTCTAGCCTAGATGCAAGATGCCACCTGACGTGGCATTGAGTGATAAAGCTCCCTGATGGTCTCCTGCGGTATTTCTTGCCAAATTTGCTCCATTTGTCGGGCTCGGTCATCAACATTCCCTGGTAGATGCAGTCGCCTTCCTTTCATATCATAAACATGATCGATTACAGAGAGATCTGGCTAGCCAAAGAAGTGTTTGATGAGCTGTAAGACAGTTCATATCAACACGTGCCATATGTGGTGGGGCATTATCTTGCTGAAAAATAAGGCCAGGGCACTTCAAGAGGAACGGTAGCAAAACAGGTCTCCGAATGTCGTCGACGTACCACTGTGCTGTAAGTGTGCCTCTAATGACAACCAAAGGGATCCGGTTATCAAGAGAAACAGCCTCCCAGACCATAACTCCTGGTTGAGGGCTTGTGTGGCATACAATAGTGAAAGCAGGATCGGCATGCTGCCCCCCCGGGGGGTCTCCAGACGTCTTCGATGATCGTCAGAACACAGTTGGAAAGCGAGATTTCTCGCTTAACATTATACGTCCTCAGTCAGCATCGTTCTAACCCGATCAAGCCAAGCACCATTGTAATCTGGCTCGACAGTGTGCAGGCGTGAGTGGCAGGTGGCGTAGCGGTCGGTACGAGAGTAGATTTCGCTCTATCAGCCATCTGTGAATGGCCATGGTGGACTCTCGTTTGCGGATTGCTGTAGGAACGAGGAATCAGGTGCTGAGATAGCTAATCTGACAATCACTCTATCCTCCCGATCTACTGTGGGCCTAGGTCAACCGCTACCATCATGACGCTGAAATCTTTCATTGTCCACCCATTCTTGCCAGTATCTTCTAATCTCTGCATCTCTTCGGCCCATATGACGAACAATTCTCTGATTTTCCAAACCTGCATCTTTCAATCCAATGATACGACCTCTTTCAAACTCTGACAGTTGCTCGTAATGAGCTCGAATGCTACGGAGAGGCAATTTTTCAGTCGTTGAAAGGTATCCGAAATCGCAATGCAACAGAAAATTTGACCATCCGATTGAGAATCGCTTTTTATATATACCTGCCGAGTGCGCGCGCAGCTTGGATGCTGCTTTTCATTAATTGGACACCTAATTTTAATCAATTGCATGTTCGGTCCAAATGTCTTTGCATACGAAATTTCATTACAATTGGGCAACTCCTTTTTGATGTGTCGTTTTTTTTTTTTTTTTTGTTACTGAATGTCTGTGTAAAGAGAGATTGAAAACAAAAATAAAGGGCGATGGTGGAAGTGTAAGGTGGTAGATGCACACAAAAATTTAAAACAATTTGAGGAGTTTCTAATATTTTTTGAGTGAATTTACACAAATAAGTAAAAATTGATAGTTTATCTTAACTGGGATTTAGTTTTGATACTGTCATGTAAATTTGTTTTGAAATTTTTATTAATACTGTAACTTTCATCAATGGAACAATATTACAATTAAGTAGTATTTAGAGAAATCAAAAAAAGTAATAACTGAATATTTCATTACAAAAAAATGAAGCTTATTTAAAACTAACACTAAAAAAACTGATAATTTTCCAAACTCCAGTCAGTGGACGCTGAGGTACTTTGTGAAATGGTCAGCTGCGATGCACAATTGTAATAACCATGGAATTGTGCGCAAATTTCCAGACAGTAAATTTTTAAATATTAAAATCGAATGAATAGATGATTAGGTAATAACACAACAGGAGGGATACTAACTTTTTGTTTATGATTTCTAGTTTTTGGTTTCTAAAATGGAATGAAAATTTAATTTCTCCCCCTAAAAAGATTTATTTTCTCCCCAACCGCTACTGTTTTTATTAAAACGTTTTTCTGAATTTCACTTGGTGTGTGTGTGTGTGTGTGTGTCATCAAATTTTCGATCGTTAATTTAACCAACTTCCCATCAAGCTAGAAATCTGAAACCTTGGGAATCGTTCTCACTAGCCTAACAATACGATATTTGGACATTTGCGACAAGTTTTAGCTAGTATTTTCTTCAATAATGCAGTTTATCCCAACCACTTGGCGCGATTTCAAAAATTGGCATCAAACTTGGCGATTTTTTTGTTTGGCTGAACGTTAAGTCCGTAAAACGGACCAGGGTAGCCACATTTGGCAAAATACTGCCAAATAATTCTTGTCGCCAAGAGTGATTGGGTTAAACTGCATTCCAACCATTTAATTTACCGAATTAATTAATTAATTTTAGTTACTTTTAACGTTTTTATGTATTTCACTTGGTTCGTGTTTCTGTGTGTGTGTGTCATCAAATTTTCTATCGTTAAATTAACCAACTTCCCATCAAGCTAGAGTTCTGAAATTTCGGGAACCGTTCTTACTTGCCTAACAATGCAATATTTAGAAATTTGCGACCAGTTTTAACTAATATTTCAATAATCTTTCTTAATAAATTTTGCCACTATATAAAAACGTTGGTTTTTATCTCGAATTATTACAACGTTTTTCTGAATTTCACTTGGTGTGTGTGTGTGTGTGTGTGAGTGTGTGTGTCATCAAATTTTCGATCGTTAATTTAACCAACTTCCCATCAAGCTAGAGCTTTGAAATTTTGGGAATCGTTCGTACTCGCCTAACAATGCAATATTTAGACGTTTGCGACAAGTTTGAACTAATATTTCAATAATTTAATAAGTCCAAATATTCTTTCCTCTCGGCGCTTTTAGGATTGAAGAAAAAATTTCTTTCTCCCTCTGAGATTACCGGGCACTCCCCACGCCGCATGAGGTATCGTAAACCTTTTGTACTCACAAAGGGGAGATACTATCTCCCCTTTACTATCTACGAGATAGTAAGGGTTGCTGACTTTTAGTCAGTAATCATTCGCAAGCAAGAAAGTTTCCAATATTTGGCACCATGTCTTATCACAATAATTTTTTCTGAGTTCTGGTTCCCATTCTTTTTTTAATAGAATGACTTACAAACTTTCAAATGCATATTTTGATTTTATGAGTATTATGAATTTTTTAATACTCTCACAAATGACTCTTTTTAAGTGAATTTTAAAGTTAAAAATAACTAACAGTTTCAACTAATAATTCAATAAATTTCTCTAATAAACTTTGCCACCATATAAAAACGTTGTTTTTAAAAACGTTGTTTTTTATATCGAATTATTGAAGTTAGAAAGTTGCCAAAAACTATTGGTATTGTCGTGAATTCTCACGGTGGTTGATCAGATGGAATCCTGATTCAATGGAAGTGCATTCAGTAAAATGATTGCTTCACACTAAAATTTGAATGGGCTTCACAATCTATATCAATAGCGGTCATGGTCGCAGATTCGCATTCAACGTCGTTTTCACGAGTCATAGATTCGAGTCCTTGTGCCATTAAAGCCTGCCATCTGATGCACAAATACACTTTAAATCTAGTCGAGGTTCAAGTCCTCCCATTGGCGTTGTATGGAAATTCGGATAAGGAGGTGACAGCTCAGTTGTCATCCTTGTCACTCGACCGAGGCTCAAAATTTCGAGGTCCATCACCAATAACCCTCATGTTGCTCCCCAGTACAATGTTAATAAGCAATCATATCGAGCCTCACAATCTAGATATGATAAGGCGTAGATGGGTGATTGAATGAGGTTTGACTTGGTCAGTTCACGAAGCCTTATTAACTGATTTCGACTCGAAAGCACGATATCCGACTCTTAAAGTAAATGACATTTTAATGGTGTGTTATTAGTAGTATTACGATACGGACGAGCGAACAAAATGTATTGTTTCATTATTATTAACCACTGATTCAAACATATCTCTGAAATGGGTCAAATATCAAAGGGAATGACAAATATCTTGAAAATTATATATAATTATTATCCCATGAGTATTTTTTTCAGTTTGTAAATCAGATGTCAAATTTCTTTTTTACGAAATAAATGAGAGGTTTATTGAATAATCTCTAATTTTTCGCATCGTAGAAATAGGACTCGAATGGTTAACTGATGGATTTTCAGTCCCCATTCGTTAAAAATACTTAATTTTTATTAAGTTTAGGATTAATTTTCTTAATTTTTCTCCTTTGTAACTGCTAGTTTCTTAAAATATGCGACACGATCAAATATATTCTCTTAATGTTAATTATTACTGTATTTTTAATCTGTCATCTACAATTATGAAAGTATACTTACATAATGTCATCAGTTCATTACATTATTTTTTTCATAATTTTTTCTTTAAATCTTAGCTGGAAATTTCATCACTATTCATCCTCAATATAAGTTCTCACAAAAGAAGAATCTTTCACAAATTAGCTATTACTTGATATGATGAACAAAAAAATATAGTTCAACAGCTGTCTATATTAAAAACACATTTTGAATCACAATTCTTTACCCATGAAATCTTGTTTACCTTGGAAAATGGGCCTCATTTATCAGCGAAGAAAAGCTCAATTTTCTATACTTCTGAACTGAAAAGTGTTTCTATTGTCAAGCTGTTAAAAAAAAGTAAAAGTAATATTTTCAATGTTTCTCAATTGCAATTATGTTGTTTTCCCTTTCTAATGCAATACCTGTTTTTCATGTCATATGTATGAAGCGTATAATTTAAAAGATAGTCAGAGTCATAGAAAATGATACCTTTGATTAAAATTGGAACATAAATGGGGAGGGGGGGTTGAACTTTGAATTTTAACAGCACTCATGGAGAAGCGATT
>BMAW01029479.1:0-12007 GCA_019974015.1 Nephila pilipes | reverse complement strand
GGTTAGAAGAATAATTATTCATCTTCTTACTGCAGAGATCTTTTGAAAGAGTGGGAAAGCTTCTTATAATGCTAAAGAATATTTCATTCGAGATGGAAGCTTAGAAATAGATCTTACAACTAATATCGGCAACAATGTTGCTGGAAAAGTAATTCAATAAACTTAAGTATTTGATGGCCCTTTTAAAGAGATTTAATATAACACATTTATTAAAATTTGTTTTCTTCCTCATTTAGGTATGGAAAAAATGAAATTATAAGCATTTAATAGAATTAATAATAGGGACAGTGAAGCTTTTAAAAACACATGAAGTAAATATAATTACTGAAGTAACCAAATTTTTCTAACTAATAAGCACTGTTCTGCTGTAATTATAATTTGACTTTATTAAATTGAAATGATTTCTCTGAACGTTCCTTATAAATGATGTTGGGTGTTGTTCAAACACATTAAAGTGAAATGACTTCCTAAAATTTCTTTATGAATGAAGTCAGGGTATTGTTTCTAAATTTCTTAATTTGTTTACTTTTTGATGCATAATTTTCTAAAAACTTATTTCTTATCCAAAATATGCTACTAATTTTACATTGTTCAAAACTTATTGAATTTTTTCATTTCTATATTAAATAAAAATCAGAAATTATTTTTTCACTTTCTTGTTTACTAATTTGATCTATATAATAAAATTTTCATTAGTTAATATTAAAGGGAACGTGTCCTTGTTTTAAAGTATTAAAATAATTAATCGATGAAAATATTTATTTTACATATATATGCATAAGAATTGTAAAATAATAAATGAGTATATAAGCTTTTAATTAATGAACTTTAATTCTATTATTTACTGTAATACGAAATACAATATCCATTTTTTCCCCGTATAACTCAAAACATTGGCTTCATTTAAAATTCTGTAATTGAAGTACAATTAAAAACGTACGATTGCTTGAAATGATATATATTGATGTTTTGACAAAAATATAGTACTCATATATTGCCAACTTCAAGTTTTATTAACTTTCAGAAACAAAACCAACATTTAACTGTTTAATACATTTTTTGAAGCTTTTATCGTTCACGAACTTTCTTACTTGAAAAAAAAATCACTGATATTTAGGAAATAAACTAAAATAAATAAAACTTGTTTATTAATAATACATTTTTTGAGATGTATACATTTCTTGGTTGTCTTACATTTTGTTTGACTAGTATTTAAAGTAACGTTGCATTTAAACCTAAATAACTATTATATGTGTATATTATCAAACATAGTTATCCCTGTACTTAATAGCAATTTTTTCCGCTTAATGAATTGATACTATCTCATTCAAACAGAACCCGGACAGTAAAATTCGAACAATTTATTATGATTTTGATTACTAAGTAAAGTAACGGGGCAGAAATATAAGTATTCGAGTTATAATTCTTTTAAATTTTCTTGGCAAACAATAAATATTTTGGTCTACAATCCAGAAAATTATAGAAAAAAGGGTAATTAAAATAATACATTTTATGTTATCTTTCTTTATACGCAATTTTTATACTTAGTTTCTCTCATTTCTTAAATAACATAAGAAAATTCTTATTTTTACATTCTTCTTTTTAGAATTATGTTTTACAAATGATTATTTCTTTATCCCTTTCATAATAATTAACGCTAATATTAAGATATAAATTTCGGTTGATATACTGGACAAACTGGTTGTATTAGATTCATAGCAAAATCAGGGATAACTTCTCACAATAATGTTTAACATAATGAGAAATGCTCTCTGCAATTGTTTCTTAATTTGAATATCATTTCGTTGAGTCACGTGAAAGTTATGAAATTCATGTACCAGCTTAGATGTAACTTTCATTAACTGAGTATTAACAGTGTAATTTGAATGCCACTTCCTTTAAATAAAGTAAAATCTCAATATAAATCTATTTAGATAATAAATAAAATAAGAGAAATATTTAGAAAATGAATTACTATTTTTAGTGATGTAACACATCGATCAATAACTCCCGAGACTAACCGAGAGATGGCGCTCGTAGTGAACCAGTAACCAGGTCTTTCTAGAGTACTAACCTTTGCTTGAAACGTGTCAAAATTTTAAGTCGATCGGACCAGGAAAAAGGTTTTTTGAAGTGAAGTGAAAAAGGTTTTTTCCAAGTGGGTGCCGCGATTGCTTTCGATGGAACAAAAACAGCAACGAGTCGATGATTCAGAAAGCTGTTTATCGCTATTTACTCACAACAAAAAAGATTTCTTGCGAAAAAAAAAAAAAAAAAAAAATGGAAAAGAGTTGGAACGATTGTATCACCCTAAAAGGTGATTAACAAAAGGTGTTATGTTGATGAATAAAAAAAAATTTTGCAAAAAAAATGTTGTTTTCAATGTTAGACTCGGGAGTTATTGATCGATGTGTTACATTTCTAAATAATATTACCAATTAAACACACTTAGAAAGAAGAATCTTAAGAAAATCATATTGTATGTATTTAATAATTTGTTAAAATATCTCTAGAAAGCGTGAAGAACTTGATCAGGAATATTTGTGAAATTTATACACAACGCAAAATCTTTGAAGTAAAGAGGAGGCGAATAAACTCTCAAAATAGAATTTAATGTTTATATCAACTGATTGCTTCAAAAGTAATTTGTAAAAATAACTATATGAAAATAGGATAGAAAAACTAATCAGAATTTTTATTCCAACAAATACTTTGCAATTTTGGGAAATATCCCGAATGTGCATAGTATATCTAATTGGACAAATAACAAGAGTTTCTAAGCATTCGGATCTTCAGAAGAATGATCATAACCCCAAGCCCTGGGCACAAATTTAATTTGCAGCATAATGCACTTTGTAATATCTGAAACCGAATAATTAATATGGAACACATTCTGCTAACTTTCGAAAAATACAAGTACATATCCCAACGAAATAATCTGTGGAATATTTTCAAAATCAATCTCCAATGCCCTATCACTTTCAAAGAATTTTTGCTCCATATCCCTCATCAATCAGTCAATCAATCTAAGATAAATAAAATTAATTCAAAAGTCAATTAATATACAGGTTTACAAATAAAAATAGATTTGCGAATGACACATAAATATTGCAGATATATAAAGCAAATGTGACTCGAAAATAATGAGTCTCTTATCAATAAAATATATAGCAACGGCTTTACATTTTGAAATAATTACAAAAACATTTACTCATCGAAAAAAATGTAACTTGAAGAACAGATGTATTATTACTACAAGAACGCGGAAGTCCTTTGTTTTTTAATTATTCAATCGCGGAAGTTTTTTAATTATTTACTTCTTAAATCTTTTTATTAAAAACGTCGATTCAAACAAAAGAAACGTAACTTCTCAAAAGCAAAACTAAAATACAAATATAATCTTACTTTGAAGGAAGTTTTAATACATTTTTGAAGCACTTAAAAAAAAAAGATATATTTTCTAAAAATAAGAGCCGCTGTAATTTTCTAGGATTAACATTGGCTTTCACCAATGACCATTTTAAAAATAAATGCATTTTATGTGCTAGATACTACGAGCCTTTCGATTTCCAATGAAATATAAAGTGTTAATCCAATACTATCAAATACTTCCAAAAAATCAGAGCATTGTTTTCATCATCTGACAGTGGTGTAAAATCACCGTGGCAGTCGCCAAAAACACTCAATTATCGCCAAAACGATATTAATCTGGCTAAAAAATTTTTAAGAGTATTAACTTTCCCATTTTGAGCAATTGTAAATAATATCAAACATTTATTTTCTTTATTAATCATTTATAGCAAAGGGGGGGGGGATGAGTAAGTCAAACTCATAACGATATGCTACTTTTATTAATTTTTATAAAATGTAATTTGTCACTTCAGTAGCTTTATCATTGATTTCACAGTTAAGAAATCTATATTTTTATATGTAATGTAATATATATAAATTTACTGCCTTTTCACTTGACAGTTATTTGCAGTATAATAATCAACTGTAGCTATATCTCAAATAAGGGATTATAAATCATGGTAGCACGCGAAGTGCAAATTACCTTTTTATGACCAACACATAGAGCAAACATTATTTTTATTTATTAAAAAGAAGGATTATCAAGTTTAAATAAACAGAATATGCCAAATGACAAGTTCTATCCCCCCCACGCCAACATTTAGGCCAAATATGGTAAACCGCATGCACGAAATTCGGTGTGAAAAGTCTCATCGTCGAAAAACACAAAATGCGCCTGTTCTGTATCGAGACCGAATAATGTTGTTGCATGAAATTGTGCGAGTTTAACTTTTAGTCTACCGGAGGTTATTACAACATTATTTTTCATCAAAACTCATGTTAAATCAGTAAACCATTATATAATTTCGAACAGAAATTCATATTGATTGGTAGTCTGTTAATAAATTTTTTGCAATAATATTAAATCTTTAAATATGATAAAAGCTTAGATTACCCACTTTAAGAAAAGAAAGTCCAAGTTTTTCTTCTGAAAATTCACAACTTGAACCTCTTACTGCGTTCCGTTCTCACTCAATTCGCAACTGATAGATGAGCTGTAAAATTAACATTTAAAAAATAGCTACTCGGTAATTATTCTCGAAAAAGTTTCATTGTCCGCAGTCATTTTGTCTTTTTGAAGTTCTTTCCCAAGAGAGTGTATATTTATATCACAATTTCAGCTGAAAGCTAATTCAACGGTATGTGTATTTCTAAAATGTGTTTCGCCGGGATTAAAACGCGTCGAACAGAATTACGTATGTACAGTAGCAGAAGTTCATTTATCGTCCAGCGATTTGTTGTCGTCAAGATCTGGCGGTGCCGTCCCGTTGTCACTAACTGATGTCCTTGTGATGTCAATGTTGTCACCGAGGGCAGCTGACGATAATTGACAATATGAGGTGCTTAGGAAAGGGGCGAAAGCGTGGGCAGATGGTAGGTAATGAGCCGGCCACAAGCCCTGCCTATGTGCTATTTTCATTCGTGCTGTCAGTTGTTTTTTCCATTTTGTTCTGAAAACAGAATAAAAGCATATTGATTTAATTAGCTGGAAAACTACGAATATTTTATTAGTCAAAAAAATTGCAAACAAATAACGGAAAACTGCACGTTGTTCTTTTTTCTTCCGTAAAAAATGTAACGAATTAAATTCGGTAAACAAATCAGAAAATTTTCTCATTAATGTCCTTTTCAAATATTTTTCGTAGCTTTTTTACAACATTTCATACTTTTGTTTGAATTGTCTGGATATTTATTCACTTCGATAATGATACAGGACTGAAAATTTCATTTAAAAGGTAATGCTGCTTAGGATTAAGGGATCATAAGTAAATCCCGAGTTTAAAAATAATAATTGTATGATATTAATTATTTTAAATTGTAGCCTAATGAAAAAAGATTCTGCAGGATTAATATTAGATCTAAAAGTAGTCAAAACAGTAGTGTTGAAGAACACATACATATACATTTTGTGAAATATGTAGTCTTCATATCACATCGTGCAATATTTACGATATTTGTATCTAAATATTTGATATAAAAAGCAA
The DNA here is from genome assembly GCA_019974015.1 of Nephila pilipes. NCBI lineage: Eukaryota > Metazoa > Arthropoda > Arachnida > Araneae > Nephilidae > Nephila > Nephila pilipes. The sequence goes on along the minus strand of BMAW01029479.1, from coordinate 6,452 downwards.
GTTTAATGAAATGCATAAAATGCTTCCAAGTTTGAATCACGCAATCGATTATAAATCATTAAATAGGAAAAGTAAGATTGTTAATGATAATTATTTTATTGATGAAATAATTCAATTTCTTTACCTTCTATTTTGGAACCATGTTTTGATTTGTACTTCTGTCAAATTTAAAGCTGCTGATAATTCCATTCTTTTACTGACACTCAGGTATTTATCAATCTAAAAAAACAAAAATGAAATCTATACCAACTAACGTGAAAAATCATTGACGTTACAATGCCAAAGTATAAAAATTAGATCTTTCAAATGCAGTTTTTTTTTTTTTTTTTAAATAAAATGAAGTATTTTCCATCTCCTCTCATCACATAATTTATTATTCTGATGCTAACCATTAAATTTTTAAAATCGTATATTAGTGAAAATATTTTTTCTTTTTATAATTTCTATAATTTTTCCAATGCATTTAGTTGCTAATTAATTTTATCAATTCTTGTAAAAAGTTATTTTATTTTATTCAGATTGACAGTTATTGCTATCGATAAAAAAAATTATAGAAAAAAAAATAAGAAAAAGCTTAAATAAAATTTTAAAATACCTGGCAAAAAATAATTTTATTACTCCAATGAAAACAAATGAATAGAAGACAAATATCTGAAATTACGAAGACTATTTTCTTTTCAAAATATAGTTGCCGATTATATAAAGAAATATTATAAAATAATACCTTGAATTCTGCTTCAAGTCTTTCTAATTGTTTTGCACTATACGCTTGTCTAGGTTTTCTCTCTACGCCCGGTTTTCGTGGCCTGCGACCAGAAGGTTTGGGTGCTGAAAATATACAATTGAATAATAAATATCTATTGAGTTTAATCGTCTACAACCATTGCGACTCACAGCTCGGAATACGAGGGTAGTTCACAAAGTACCGGTGTTGGATGACAGGTGGCGTTGATAAGGCAAGTTGGTGCGACCATTATGTGTTGCTATTTCTTTAAAGCTGCAAATACAAATGTGATTATTTGGTTCGATTGCTTATTAATACGCACTGAGAAGCAACATGAGGACTATTAGCGACGGACCTCGTAAATTTGAGTCTGAGCTGACCCATCCTTCTCCAAATTTCCATACCACGGCAATAGAGGGACTTGCAGCTTTGACCACATTTAATGTGCATCAGCCCCGTTACATGGCGGGTTTTCAGTGACTTTATAGATGGAACCGTCGACTCGATAAAGCATCCCTCGCGAATCAGCGACTATGACATAAAAAAATGTAATATTGATTTATAGGATAGTTTTGATTTGGTAACTGTTTGCTACCCAATCAAAATTTTATAGCTGCCACATCCAGTTATAATTATCCTTTTGCGGTGAGCTGCCACTGGCGACTTGAGACCTGAATTCTTCATTATAGTCCAAGAACAAAGCAAAACTCAAAACAATGGATTGCTTCTTCTGAATCTGCTGCAAAAAGAGCGAAGACGGTCTCATCAACACAAAGTTGTAGTGATATGAATTTTTGGCATGGAAAAGGCGTAATATCCATGGACTTCTCAGGAAAAGGCAAAATGATCACTGAACAATTTTGCAGTATATATATATATATATATATATATATATATATATATATATATATATCCATTGCCAACGCGAGTACATTTTAAAACCACTTTCGTATATTTTCCGACATCATTTTCTTACTAAAGGGTTATAAAAAATACGTAAAAGACAAAAATTTAATATATGTTTGGATATGTAATGCACATAAAACGAAAATACTTAAGTACTTTATTGTGCGTAACGTACACAAAAATACAACCTGAAATTAGATGATGTAAAAATATTAAATAATAAAAGAAATTTTTTTTTCACATACATATAAACGAAATAATATTACTTCTATCAAGCAGTGTAATTTATTGTTTTTTTAAAAAAAATTCACTGCATCTAATGTCCTTGGAAAGAATGGATGATCTTTTGAAGAACAACAAATCTGAGAGTTTTTTAACCCTCTAAACGTAATCTCCTTTCTTTAGACACCAAAGGGGCTATTATTTTCGGCATTTATGTATAAATTGGCGTAGATGATCAGTTTTTAAAATTTTATCTTAAAAGTTTTAATGTCTGTATTGGATGCCTGTTTTCACTAGCATGATCTTTCACATGAAATTTGTTCCTCCCTTCAGTGGTTATATTTAATATCTTTCTTGTGTAGTACAATAATTTGAGTACGAATATATCGGGCGTTTCTTAAATTTTCAAAGTGCATAAACACACTTTTATGAAAAAAATTATGCACATAATATGAAAAAACGAGCATTGCTGTAAGAATAAATGAATCAATTGATTTTTCCCCTCCGTCTGGAAACATTAGAGGTGTGTGGATTTCTGCAATTTTCGAAAATATGTCATAACAATAATAATTTCTCCTAAATTTCGTAGTGTTTCGATTGATTGATTATTTATTATCGTCATACCTAGTATTGCTACACTAGGGCTTAGATTGATATAAAACATATATAAAAATTAAATATTTTATTTTTCTGTCGATTGATGTATAATCTTGAAATCCCAATATTACTGGGCGAAATGCCTAAAAATGGAGTAAAATTATTCTGAATTATAAAAAAATTGAGAAGCAGTCATTTTTTTTTATCTCGAGATTCTTAAGCCATTGATTTTTAAATTGTCTTCCTTCTTGGAATGTTTTGGGGTCAAATGAGTTTAATAATGATTTACCATTGTTAGAAAACAAAGGGATTTTCCCGTAATATAATAAATTAAATTAAAAAAAAAAAACTGTATTTAATGTGTAGCAAAAAAAAAAAAAAAAAAAAAATCGCTTTAATGATAAAATATATTCTTCGCAATACACGGCGAAGAACAATTTTAAATTTGAGATAGTTATTTCACGTTTCGTACATTTACTGTTGGTATAGTCGCATTTACGGATGGTTATAAATTAAGATGAAACATTGTACTTGAATTCTGAAAAATTTATACCAATGGTAATGGATAGAAAATGTGCCATGCACAGCCATGCTGATGGCCAGAAAACACTTTATTGATGAGGATTTATTGGCTAGTAACTATTATTTCTTAAAAATATATAATCAATTTCTTATTAATTTCTTTACAGCATTTATGGTGTTACAAACTTAATTCTTTTTTCGGGCCTTTGTATTACGAATATTTTATTGAATGAAAAACAGGGAGAAAACAGCAGCATTTTCTTTAAATTCCTCCTTACTTTTAAAAATGTTACGATCATCTACATATTGAATAAAATAATAGTTTTTTCCCCCTCGATAAGCTGATATTGATAAATTTTAAAACTACATGACTGCTCTGAACTTTGCTGCCTTGAAAAATATTTGATCGGAAACTGAACCAACAAATGTGGAAAATGGCGTACATAAAAATAAATTCGCGCCTGTAATCATAAAAATCATAAACCTTGTGGTTCTAAGTTAAACTTACGAATGTCTCCGTACTCAGTATAACAATTTTAAAAAAAAAGGTATAATTATTTATTCACTATATATATATATATATATATATATATATATATATATATATACACTTCTATTTTAACTGCTATTTTTCACATCTGCGCATCGACGCACGTAATACTGTAATTACGATCCCACACGTATTGGTTCAGACACTTATTAGTCTGAATTCATCACAACTTAGAACAATTCCGTTGTAAGCGTTACATTATAAAATGTTTTCAATCGTTATACCAAAATTAAATTTGTAAACATTTTATGCCAAATTAAAGTGTTTGTCTTATTTCCATATTTGAATTTACTATGTACGACAAGCCACAGAGAATAAATACATAGTTATTCAAAATGATTCAACCGATTTCAAAAACCATTTTAAGAGAAACGCTGTTAGAGATTTTTTTCCCTCTAAGGTGTATATATCTCATGTGCATTTATAATTTTAAAATCCAATTTTCGAACTTTCTGTCAACGATGTTCCCTATATTTTTTAAATGCCAAATAAAAAAAATGCAAAATTTGAAGCAAAAAGAGGTCTCAGTTACCTTAAGAAATTTATTAAGATTGTACAACATTTTCCAGAGTATCTGAGAAAAAAAAAAACCTGTTGATCTAACATAATATTGAAATAGAAATATTTCCCATATCTTCAAACATATCAAGAAGAGAGGAAAAGAGATTAACAATGTCTTAACACAGAAACTTATTATTTACTTAAAAAGACAACTATAACGAAAAGAGATTAAAAGAAAAGAGTGGTGACATTTTTTTTCTATATTTTTTTATTTTAAACATAACACTTTCAAAACTTTTGTGAAAATGTATTTATCTGGTTTAGAAATTAAAGATGATGAAATAATCTTCCATGATCAGTTTCATGTTTTCAAAATTTAAGAAATTAAATATTCTGATTGAAAAATAACAAGGTAAATTGCTCATAAAATTTTTATCTTTTTACAGTTTTTAAAGTTAATTAATCTGTTAAAAATTTTGTCTGTCCCGATTTAGTTATATAAAGAAATTGTTTTTACATATACAAAGAACTTCAGTTACAAATTTCATGTAATTTTCTTAAATATAGCTTGAAACATATAATTATTTTAAGATAGAAAAGTGTAAGAAATCCTTCATGGAGAAAGAAAAGCTTAAATTCTTAAAAGCTTAAAAATCAATTAAAAATAGTGTATTCTAGTTACGTATTTCTAAACATGCATGAATATTGTTCGAATCCACGCTATTTCGAATGTTTCTAAAGCGAAATCATATTAACAAAGGAAAACCCATTGATGCAAAAACCAATAGCAAACATCTGTAGTAATAAGTAATAAAATAATAATATAACAAAACAAACGAATAATAAAACAAAGTTACTGCTTTAAAAGGTAAATAAATACAATTTTCACCATCTTATGCCGAGACATGTGGTTCGTCGCAAGATATTTTGTAGAGATTTTGTGAAGGCCATTTGGCAGGACATAAATGGAAATAAATTGTTATCCTTAATGCAGCATGGGCATATACATAAATAATCTCAATAAAAAAAGGTTTATTTACTGTCGAAAATGGGGTGAAACAAATATACAATCCTGATTTTGTTAAATACAAAGAAAGTTTCAGTAAAAGCTTTAAAGTTGCCGCCGATTTCTCTTACAAGAAGAAATTAAATGCAAGAAGAGTAGAAAACAATATTAAAAATAGTTTATCATAAAACACTATCTGAATAAGATAGTGTTTTATGTCCGATATTTAAAAAAGAAATTCCGTTTCTTTATTCCAATAACTTTCAATGAGGAAAACTGTAGCAAGGCGCAGTAACCAGTCTTTCTTCAAAGCCTAACCGTGCTTTCGTAGGGGGGGGGGGGGTAAAAGCGGACATAAGTGTCGCACATACAGCATACTCCTGCAGTCTTCTGACGTCTCACCTACAGGCTGGTGTGACTTTGATCTACTGAAAAAAGATTTTTCTAAACGCCACTGCGATTAAAGGATTCTGGAAAATAGTGAAAGAGGTCAAAAAGGAATCTACCCTTGTCATTTTTATATATTTACTTTACATTTAGAATATATTTACTATTTCTACTTTTACATTTGTATTTACTTTACATATGAATAGGTTAAAATTTAGAATTATTACTTTTTCATTTAGAATATATTTACTTTTACATATAGAATATATTAAATTTAGAATTATTACTTTTCATTTAACATATTTACTTTAACTGAAAGTATATGTATTTATGAATGACATCCATTTATCAAGCAACGTTTTTTTTTAAATTTAGAGAAAAAAAAACATTCAGCAAACTTTCAATGTTCCTTCCAAAGAAAAAGTTTAAAAAATCCATTTAACATTAGCTCATAGAAGTTTTATGTAAACAAGAACAATTTAACTCCTATTAGGTCATTTTCTTCTAATAACGATATACTAAAATATTTTTTTCGCCTTAAGATTGATTTAAAAAAGGAAATTTATTCAGCTTATTAGTTAAAAAATTTATTCGATTTTTAAGACCATTTTTTGTTGAAGTATGCCGCTAATTGGGATTGATTAACGGTCTCTTCATAAAGCTTTTTATTTCTTTTTTCTGTTACATTCTATAGTAAGAAAAAAAGATTTATAAAGACCATCTTCACCCCCCCCCCCACTCAATCTTTGCTGCTTAAAAATTTGAAGAAGTTGGCGGTAAGTATATTTCCACTTGGCCTTAGAAAGGGTTAATTTGATTCACTCAAGCAAATTGGTGATAAAAAATCATACTGTCATTAGTGATCAAGCTTATTAACAGCACACTGAGAAGCAACACGAAAGCTCTATTAGCGACAGAATTTTTACCAGAACTTGTCTGGTAACGAGAATGGTACCTGAGCTAGCCTCTCCTCATCCAAATTCCACATCTCTGCCAGCGGGATGACTTAAGCAATACGTAACTGAAATCCATACAAA
>BMAW01029477.1:0-15079 GCA_019974015.1 Nephila pilipes | reverse complement strand
ATATACATACATGCATATATATGCCCAATAGTACCTCCCAATAAGAGATACCCATGAAACCAGACCGAATATTTTGTCTTTTAAATAGAGGTGTCCCTTAATAATAGGTAAATACATATATCATTAAAAGTGACCAGGTTTCATTCAGCTGTCGTTTGGATAGGGGTGTTTTTTCAGAAGGTACTGTGTTGTACATAATTTTGTTTCATCTTTAGACAATTATATTCAGTTTTTGAAGAATGATACATAAGGGTACACAGAACCCTATGAATCGTCAAAATTTCAAAAACATTATTATTTTAATTGAATGACGTTTCCAAATATGTGTTCAAAATTTCATAACTCTAGCTATATTATTTAGCGAATTATTTATATTTTCTGTAACAATATTTCAAATCATTTGTTTTCTTGACCTTCAAAATTTTAAACTGCCTTTTCTCAGCCTTTTTCATGACTGTCATGTACTTGGAATCCTAATGTCTTTTTTGTAATCAATGTATCATTTTGAAATTCTTTTTTGGATGTTTTGCATAATATATTTAATAATTCTGTGCACGAAATGAAGATATAAATAAACAGCTATTTTTCTAAAAAAAGTTACAAAATACGATATTGCTGTTATCTGCTGTTTTTTGTTATATTTGATAGAAACATTTTTTGTATGAAACTATAAATAATACTAGTACAACTAAACTTAGGAGCGGAATTGTGAGAAGCTCTTCTAAAAAATTGAGCAAAAAATTGCTTAAAATTAATAAAATTAATAGAAGTAGTAGGAAATTTATATAAAACATTGAAATATTTAGAAAAAAAATTAAAATTTTAAATAATAGTTTGTATAAAATGATTTGTTTTTTAAGGTACACGAACACGTTCGGAGTACTTTTTTTTAAAAACATTATTTAGAGAAAAATTTATACCCTTTTTAACTTCAGTTTCAATGTAAATAAGGTATGTTAAACTGATATTTGCAATAAATTACTTAAGTTTCACAAATTTAGCAAATTTATAGAGAATTTTGAAGAAATTTTAGAAAATTTTCAAAAATGCTACATGAAAATGTATTCACCTAATTTATGTAAATTTAGTATCAAAATAAACCTTATACATGTACCTAGGGCTGGGCCTAAAATATTATGGCTATTTAAATAAATAAAAATTTCAGAGCCAGTCGAAGAGCTATTACAAGAAATTTACCATATTTTACAACGTTGTTATACGAATAATAGGCCATAATTTTAAAAATATTCTTATTATGAACATTATTTTAGACCAAGCCCTAGACAACATTATGAGAAAAGATAATACCAAGTTTCAAAGAAATTTATCTGTAATATTTTGAGTTATCATTTTTGGAATTTTCAAAATATGCGAAAAAACTGATTTTGAGAAAAATGCATTTTTAGTACAATTTATCATATATTTTCTATATACACACAATCACTTACTTAAAATTCACCAGTTTTATAGCTGACACCTTCTCTTTGCTCATTTTTAACCATTTTTTTCTTTTTAGCTAACCTATTTTTTTTTCTGGCAACTTTTACCGTTGAAAAGGAATGTCGTTTAGATTCTGTGACTCGAACTTCATCTAGTTCTGCAAAACCTTTTAATGTAAATGCACCAATAGGCACATTGAAATGTTTCAATACATCCAATAATCCTTGAAATCCCTTATTAAATTGAATTACTGCCATATATCCTCCTAATCGCAGTGTTGGTAATGCAACAAAGACGTCTTTTGGAATGAATTTCCACAAAATTCCATTGAAGCACTCATTTGCATTTTGAGTTTTTCCTGGTAAGCATTTCTCCAATAGGCTTTTGTCGCATAATTTCATATATATTGGTTTTATAATGTTAACCAGATTTTGTGGAAGTCCTTTAGACTTGTCCTTATAGATTTGTTTATTGAGTGATACAGCTCGTTGATATTTGCACCAGCTATCCGGTCCAACAGGGCATTGGCCGTGCATTGGTTGTTTTGCATTTGAACAACAGTGAAAAAATGCTGCAATTACTGCACGTTGCATACCTTCTAAATTATTCACATTGTCACGGATAGCTATGCCATAATAATTTTGCAACTTATCGATGAAGGCATCTGTCAGTTTTCCCCGTCCTCCAAGCCCTTTTCGTGTTGATTTCAATTTTCTTAATCTTGTTCCAACACGTTTTTGTATATATCCTATACATTCATATTTTGTAACGGTATTCTGGCCATAAATATTTTTCACAGCATCATACGCTTTGGAGTCACCATCTCCAAAAAAGCTTACATATTGTAATTTCCTCATTTCAACCGAACGTTCAAAAAGGCGATATACACCAACAGGTTCCATAGCACCAGATGATCCTGTATGCTTTGCACAGTTATGAATGGTGTTTAATCCTTCGTTTTTTGAATCGCAAAGTCTACATACTTTAGACATGAATTCAATGTCTAATACCTTCCCTGTATCTATTGAAATAACAGAGACACATCCATTCAAGGATGAATATCCTCTGTGTTGCCAAGTTCCATCAACCGACACACCACATTGAGATAATTCAGAATCATTTTCATTACCTCTAATTTCCAAAGCAGCTTCATTCATTGTATTACACGCTACGTAGCTAGCAGCAACTTCAAGTTTTTTCTCAAGGAAACCAAATGCTGTCTTTGAAGGAACATTTATATTGATGGCGGAACAAAGTTTTTTGGCCGCAGAATATCCTTTGCCAATGACTCTCATACCAAAAACAAATGCAAGATTAATATTATGCAATTTGTTTATTTTATCAGATGAACAAAAAGAGAAGGAATAGTCACAGTTTTCACATTTTAAAGTCATGTTCATGGCTAATCCAAAAACAGATTCTTGCATTACATTAATACTTCTTTTAAAACATACAGGACAACATAATAAAGAAATTACATGACTGAAAATTCCTAAGTTAAAAATAACATTTTTTTCATCATTTTCAGTAACATCTGAAGGTTTGAAAGAATTCATCAATTTTGTTTCACTGGCAGTTGAAATATCTACATCTTTACTAATTTTTTCATTCTCTGGAACTGGAACATTATTAGAGTACCTATTTCCTTTGAACTGTCTTTTACGAGAATAACTTTTATTTCTGTTATTTCCCATTGCTGTAAAAATACTAATACCAGAAAGAAAATTCAGTATTGTTTCAAATAAAAAGTAATAAGTTTTGTTATGCAACTACACAAGCACAGTTGTCAACAAATCAAGCTGTATGTAAATAAAACAATTATTGCCAGATTTCCTTAAATTCTACGTCGTCAGACACTAGCACAATTCTTAATTATTTTAAATATTGCATCAAATGTTTTCTAAATTTATATTAAAAATAAATATGGTATTTTAAATCTGTTTGACATCTTTAAAGGGCATTTAAATGCTGACTTCCGGTCATTTAAATACCCACATCCGGTTTTTTGAGCTTTACTAATTCTTTAATATCTTGGCTTTTAAGTGACGTAGAAACAAAATAAAAACAGTTTTATAAAGCTAAATAAATGCTTTATTCAAGAAAACAAAAAACTGAAAATGTGATTTTTTTCGAAAATTGACCATTTCAACGTGTTCGTATACCTTAAATGCATAATTTATGAGTGCTGAAATATGTGGCGCGTAAATCTTTTTATTCTTATAAATACCAAATTAAAAATTGCTTTCGGCGCACTGTTTCCCCCTGATATTGTTATATGGTTAATATATTAATACATGTAATATTTCATTTAAGAAAACAATGGCTATGTTTGAAGGAAACTCTATATTTAATGTCATTCCTTTAATATATTATGTAGTTAATTATTTAACGCTAGAATAATTAACGACGGTATAAATCTTTGGTGTATTTTCACTTCTAATTTTCTTTTAATAAACCATTTTTTTTTAAATTCCTCTTTAAAAATGTTTAATACTGTTCTCGTAGAAGAAACTAAAAACGAAAAAAATTGAAAATAATATTTCGAATAACTATTAATAAATAATAATTTCTTGAGTCAATCAAAAACTTTTGCAAAGAACACTCCATAAAATTAAATTTCTAACTAGCAAAATAATACAAGCTTCTATGGTGGGAATATAAATACTCCTACGAGAGATATACCGAAAATAAGTTTCGTCATTTTTTTTTTAAAGAGCACATGGTACACTAAGAGATAAAAAGAACCACCATAAGAATCCTATGACGGAAGTAGCGTCAGTGGAGAGGATTGACGCATGCGCAGAGTCGCGTGGAAAAGAGAGTAGAAGCAGACCAGCGTGCCCGAGACGTGACGGATAGCGTGGTCAACAATGGAAGGTTGTGTTATCTGTAATACGGCATGAATGGGCATGTGGGACTAGTTATTCATGAACGATAACAGACCATGTATGGTGGACTGGTCATGTCTCGTCAAATGGTTAGGCGCGGGTATTGCATGTTCAGTGAAGGAAGGAAGAGTGTGGAGGATGAAGATCGAAGTGAGCGTCCCTCCATATCCATGAATGAAAACAACACTACTGGATTACAGGACTGTGGGACTATTCCGTGCATTGTAGGTCACTATTTTTTCCAGAGTTGAAGGAGAGAGTCAAACCGATTGCACACTACGACAAAATGTATCAATGTCAATTGAGATTATGACGAAAAATAGTGCAAAGAACATAGTTCATAATGACATGGTTTATCTTTTTATGCTATAGATTTTGCTTGTGAAAAAAAATAATGAAACTTAATTTCTTATTATCCCTCGTATAACCATGCTTTATCAAAGAAAATGTATTTTCACATTTAAACTTTTTCGCAAATATCTCTGTTAATTGCTAGTGTAGTTTTTATCATTGAAGACAATTAAAGGGTTAATATGAAGAAAAATATTTATTGGCGCATTCTCGCTTTATTTTATTTGAACTAAATTTACTTAAGTCATCCCATAAGTTAGTTGATAATTTTTAGCTATCCTATCTTAAAATCTCTTGAAAATACAGTGTTCTTGTACTACAAGAAAATTCTTAAATTCTGCAGAAGATTGATTAATTAAGATTTAAAAAAATTACTTTATGGAAACTTCTATAGTAAAATCTAAAAAAATATGCTTCGAAATACACCTGAAAGAATTAAAGAAAAATGAAATGGTTTGATATTTGATTCCATCAATGTAAAGGGAATTTATGAATCGAAACATATAATTGGTTCATAAGGAAATATATTCACTAGTAATTTTCGAAAATTGTATGAAACTCCTAAGCAACTAAGTTAACCTTAATTGAAATTGTAAATAAATTATATAGTAGAGGGTGTATTTTTAAGACTAAAACAAGTACTCAAGTAAAACTTACTGTGAGAGGGGAGGATTTGTGACGTTGGAATATTCGCGATTTTCTCTTCTCTTACCTTAGGAACTTTATAGTAATTTGAATGGCATAAAATCACAATTTCTTCCCTGCGAAATGAAATGTTATATGTACATTAGATGAAGATATAAGTGAAATGAATTGAATTAGAGATAGTCATATATAATTGAAATATAATTGAAAGTGAAATGAAGGGAAATAGAAGATAACGGCATGCTGATAGGTATTTGTAATTTGGATTGAAGTTTCTTAATTAACTTCTCAGAAAAGAAACGAATTTTAGTTAAATGTTAGGAGAGGAACCAGCTATCAGTGAGAAATGTTGGAATAAGGACGAATAATTTGGTAAGCTCAGATTTCATTCTTAGAGTATAATCTTAATCGAGTTGAATTCTAGAGAGAGCGACCTTATAACTATTCATCAATGATTGTTATTTTATCTTTCAGTAATACATATCGTTAGTTGGTAATAATTATTGACTGTGTTTAGGAAAGATGGTAGTAGAATTAAATAATGAAGAAAAGACGTAACACACACACACACGCACACACGCCATATCGGTCGGAATTCATAGTAAATGAAAAATAAAACAAACATTCAATTGATTATAAGTGAACTAAAGGCTTATTGATGTCATTTTCAAGAACCTTTTTACAACTTTGGAGAAATCTGTGGTACCTAATTATACCTGTTTAACCCTAAAATAAAGTTAAAATTCAAAAACTAGAGAATTCAAAAGGGCCATTTTGAGCAATACTTATAGCACAATTATACGATCATCAATTATTTACTCGATTTAGATGAATATATATCTTAAGAAATGTTACCGAAATACCTAAAACATATTGAATTCGATCCAAAATTCATTTGATTGACATACAGACTTCTTTAAACGGCTTTTAGAGTTTTTTTGAGGGGCATTAAATTTCGTAACGCTCCCCAGAGAATTAATGGCATTCAACTGATTGTAAATGAGTTAAAAACATGTTCATGTCATTTTCAGGAAACAGTTAGCCCCGTTAGTGACATTTGAACTACTTAATTATATCTTTTTAACCCTAAAATAGACTTTTAATTAAAAAAAAATACAGAAATAAAAATAACCTTAGGGATAACACTTATAGCATGGTTATACAACTAACAATTATTAGCTCGTTTTAGGTCGATATATCTTTTAAGAAATGTCACCGGAATCTCTCTAAAGCGTACCAAATTCGATCCGAAATCCATCCAGTTGACATACAGGCTTCTTTAAGCTGCTTTCAGCGTTTCTTTTCTGGGCCTTCAATTTCGTAACGGCCCCCAGGGAGCCAAGGTAACTCACGCAATGTTGGGCCAACCATTCTTAGTTATGTGAGCCCTGGCTTCGCTCCAACGGAGGTTAATTTTTGCTTGCTGAAGAACCACCTTATCGGGCCAAGCTGCCCTTTGGGAATACAACAGGGTGTTGTCTCTGCCCAGGAATAATAAAATGGCCGAGGAAAGAAGAAAAAAAAAGAGCCCTATGCTATTACAAAAGAATTCATTTAGGTTTCAAAACAACAAGTTGAACGGGCGATTACTACAGGTGTGGTCACCATCGCTTGGACGTTTTCGTGAGATTGAGTACTGACTGCCTTATAATTAAGAACTTTACGCTTTTCTTTAAGTTTCGGTGCGATATCGTCAGCTAATGAGAGAGGGCGGTTAAGACGTATGAATATTGAAGAGTCATTGTTCGTGGTTGGGAAGGAATCAATAAATAGAGGTCCTGGTGGTACTTAACCAGCTAGAAGTATTTATTCGATTGTGAAGAAAGCTGTTGTGAGAAGCGAATTAATGGATTTTGATCATAGTAAAATGCTTTAATTTTCGTAATTTTTTCGATTTTCACTGTTAAAAAGTAGAAAGTAGTTTGCTGATTCAGTAGATGTATTTTTATGAGAATTCTATGAATAGAACACTCGACTATCAGACTTTAAAACTGTTAACATGCTTACAATGTCCTTGAGAAAAATTTGCAATGGCGTTTCGCACGAAATATGGAATTTTAGGAATCTGGTACAGTTTCCTCAAAATTTACTTTCGGTTATTTCCTATACAGTATGAACATAATTTTTTTTCTAATAAACACTCACATATTTTAAACAATACACAATATTTGTATAAATGTTTAAATAAATTTAAATTATAAAATTTAAAATATTATTCAATTTTTGACATGCAAATGTAATTACAAAAAATGTACTGATTATGAATTTCTCCTACATAATTATTTATGAATACAAATTTGATTTTCTTTAGATGAACAGATACACAAACACAAGGGATTATCACAAAATTTTAATTATTGCTAAGGAATAAACGAGTTATCTGGATAAAATTTATTCTGCATTAATTACAGCTATTGAAGACGATTAATTTAGTTTTAGGAATCTTTAGATTGAAATAACGCACAATATCGAAATATTTTATTTAATATCTATAATTATCACACAGTTTTACTTGTTGCCAAAACTAATCGAATTAGAAACTTAATTTTTATTTATTATTCTTAAGATTTCTGTACATAGTTTCCATCCAGAGTTATATAGCAGCATTTCTTGATTTTTCGTCGGCCGTCATTGCAGAATTCAGCTAACTGAACTCTATCTTTTACATTCTGGGAGTTACTTCAATCTACTGCTTCCTGAAACTAAACAAATTAACAAGAATAGCCGTAATTTACAACACCACACACAAGAAATTTAAATTATTGACATTCAGAAATAAATAAATACAGGAATGCTGGATGCAATTTAATTATTACTAAGATATAACAGGAATACCTGTGATATCTTAATAATAATTAAAACTTTACGATAACCTCTAGAAATGCATTAAATAATCTTATATCCAAGATGTTTAAGTCGGTGTGATTGGGATGTTGACAATGCTATTGGATGTTTAATCCATCTATAAATCTCTCGGTAGCATCTATGGAATTATCTACTAAGCAATGAGGTTTTACTTTTCCTTGTTCCAACATGATGTTTATATTTTTTTCTGTCAACAGGCCATAACTTTTTAATGGATGGGATTATCTTTACAGTTAAAGAACGCACATATTCATTTCGGAGGACTTCTACTAGCTTTGTCATGGAGCTCTCCTTCAGCACGGTTTTCTTGGACTAAATTTTCCTTTTATTTCTAATTATTCCTTTTGTTTTTACCGATATTCACTTAATACCACATTTAGGAATTTCCTTTTTAAAGTTTCTCAATATCTCCAGAAGAATCACATTTCTCTTATGGTGCTTTACCATATGTAATTCGAGACCATGGGGAACTGACTCCAGAGGTCAGAAGGTAAACAAACTTCACACAAGAACACATGCATAAGTAACGGTAACTATCTTTTTATTAAAACCATTAAAATCAAAGAAAAATATAAGATGTCAACCCGACCAGCTAACAAAAGAAGAAAACCATCAATGGAGGAGAGAACCAAGTAGTCTGAACTTTGATTCATCTCCCTTAATGAATGCTTTCCAGGGCTACCTAAAATAGGGATATCAGAAGGATTAGTTCACTTCATCTTCACGTAGTTTCATTTGGCTTGCTTTGCCAGAATGGCCGTCTCGTCCGCATAGTGGTAGAAGAGGTTAGTGGTAATCAATAGTAGCCACACTCTTTTCAGACCATAAATTGTGTATTCTTTCAAAGCTCTATGAAACAAATAAAAATAAATTAAAATATAATATCAAAACCCTATTTTATAAGAATAAAAAGTAAGATAATCAAAACTACTATTCCCATTTTTGTTTCCTTAATCCGATGCAAATTTTCAAACCGAATAATCATCTCAAAACGGAAGGAGTATTTACTAGATTGTGAATTAGAAGTAAATAAAAAACCTTTTAGAGAAGAATATCTCGAACTCAAAGCTTATTAATAAAGAAATAACCCTGACAATGATCAATAAGAAACAAAATATCCATGGTAATGAAATTCATGGAATGCAAGAAAATCCTGCAAAACAATGTAGAACAGAATTCATGGAATATGATTTTTTCCACAAAATTGTGTTTGTATTATTTTCAATATATTTGAGTTTTGCTTATAATCTGTTAATTTCATAGATGTGATATTTTTACTATCTCTTCGTTAGTATATAATGCTAATAATAATTAAGAATTAAAGGAATATTGTTAATCTAGAAATTAACGGAATACAAATAAATTCTGCACAATGAAATGATAGTAGAATAGAATTTATGAAATGTGACTTCTAAAACAATTTTCTATGCATTTTTCTCAAACTATTTTACAGTTTTTCTTTTAATCTGATAATTTCATGGACTATGACATTTCCGTTATCTTTTGGTTTATGATTCTGTAAGAAAGTACAGCTATTCATGAACTTATTGGAATAAAAGAGAATCCTACAAAATAATAGTTACAGAATTTATGGACTGTAATTTCCAATGCAATTGTGTTTTCGTGTTTTTCCCAATATATTTAACAATTCTTTCATTAATTTGTCATGTTCATGGACTATAACATTTTCATTATTTCTACGTTAGTCTTAAATAGAGCAGTATTTAGTTAATACTTTAAAAAGGTCAAATAGTTACAGTTCTTTAAACAGTTTCTTACATCTAAATACGAAAGGCAAATATATATAAATATTTTTCCTGTTTAATTTCCTCCAAGATCGCTATTTACTGATTCTATAGAATGGTAAATACAGCACAGAGAGCAAAACATTTAAATTAAATTTTTTTTTTGAAATAGAATAATGTTTAAATATCCTCAAGGTAATTAAGAAGAAAATAGATATTTTTACTTAGAACATACTCTATAAGAATTCTTTTGCCTCATTTATAAAAAAACACAACTAGCTTATTATTTCTTTTTCTTATGGTCTAAATATATACACTTACAGTCTAAATAGAGAACACTTACTCGTTTTCCAGGGCCCTGACCTCATATTACAACTTAGAGGTGATGTTTGCCTGCTTTACTGGAGCGACAGGGGTTGTATATCTTGAACACTTGAAAGCTCCCCCTCTAGAACTTTTTAGAGTTTTTATAGATGTTTTAATTTTTGAATTTATCATTTTTAATACATATTTCAAGGGATAAATAGACTGTAAATGAATGTGTTAAAATATTTTTCATAAGTTATTAAAACATAAGATTATTTGAGAGCCATTGGTTTATAAATATTGTTGCTGGTTACATTCAACCTAAGAAAAAATACTATATACGAGAATTATGTGAATGGGTGGAAACTTAAGAGATAATGTATAAGAATTTAAAATTTACGAATTAATTAAAGCAGAATATCTTATTGAACTTCTTGCAGCAGCCGTGATTGTGTTGTCATGGTCGCGGACTCTCATCCGGCATGGTTTCGTCAAGTCGAGCGTTCGAGTCCTGATGTCAATGAAAACCCACAGTGTTGTGGGTCTGATTCACGATAAATAAATCGAGGTTCCAAATTCTCCCATTGTTAGGATGGAGCAGTTTAGAGAGGAAGGTGGCGTCATCACGTGACCGAGGCTCAAAATTACAAGTTTCGTAGCCAATAGCTCTCGTGTAGCTACTGAAGTACTGTCTTAATAATCATTCAATTAATAACAATTTACAAATCAGGAATTTTATATGAAAACTAAAGAATCAAACAATACAGGAAAATCCCCAAAGATAAGAGAAAAACGAATATTCATACATTTGCTTATCTATCGTATCTTTTGGAGGATTTCCAGTACTCGAAATACTATCCAAGAAATGTATTGCTTAGAATATTTATTTTAAGATTGTTCTTACAGCAGAATAGAAATGTTACAAATGTTACATTTCTTACGAAATGATATGAATATTTATATTAGGAACATAATATAGTTAATACATTTAATACAAATAAAGAAGCAGTCGTACTTATTTTCTTACAATTATTCATTAAATGTTCTAAGAGCTATGTAGAATCTGGTAAAGTACTTACCTGATATCTAATAACTTCCGGCGTGTAATAATTACTTTAATTTTTGGGTTATGTGGTTATATTAAAATAAAACAAATTCGAATATCAATCAACAAAACTTTTGTTTTTAAGAATCAATTGTTTCAAATCTAAGTCAAATTCCCAAGCCCATTTTTGTTCTCAGATATCATGGAAAATTCAAAACTGTGTGACATTTTATATTTTAGTATCAAATTTTTCATTTGTTTTTACAAACTTTACATCAATAAAGGGAAAAAAATCGAAATCAATTAGAAATTATTTTTACAATTAAATATGTTAGCTTCGAATAAATATTTTTTTTATTATCAAACTTATATTTTTTTATTACGAAGCATGATAATTTGAATAATTCTTCATTAATATATTTTATAATTTTAAATAAATATTCCTATTAAAACGTAACATTTCAGTTTGTGGTCGTTCTTCATAAAAGAGTGATTCATAATTTTTCTTGTTAAAATAAAAAGATTGTACTTTAAATGTTAACAAAAATACATACACGAGTCAATATTTAAATTGATTCTAGCCCTATATATGAATAAATTTTAGCACAGAAAAATTTGAACCAAATGTAGAAAAAATATCGAGACACAAGTGTACGTCCATTGAATCGCAATTTCAGTATGAAACAAAACCAGTGATCCCATATTTTACAAGCATAATTATTAATGCAATAAAAATGAGTTTATACGACTAAAGGTAAGTTTTTATAATTAAATCAAAAAAAAACTTGAACTTTAGCGTTACTTTAATTAAAGTTTTATTTCACGTATTGACATAAAAGTTTTTTAAGGAACTATACTTTCAAAATATTCACTGTGTCCCTCCATTTGATTGCAAAAACATCATTTGATCATTCAACTCTTTTTTTTCCTGTCCAGCCTCCAGTTCGTCTTTGGTTTCTTTGTCATTGAATCAACTTTACCCGACGGTCGCCTCAGTGGCACAGCGGTTAAAGAGCTTTAGCTATTTCATAGGATTACTTCTAATACGTATTACATTTTTGATTTGTTTATTTTGGTTATTATTTTACTGATTTTTTGTTGTTGCAATTCTTTTAATTATTTGTCTGTAATGATGATAACAGCCTGTTGATAGAGGAGTGCCAGTAATTTATTTCTAGAAAAGTAAAAACAGGTTCACCAAAGACTATAGAATCTATGACAATAATAAGCTGTGATAAAAATATGTGTAATCTATTTTTACAATTAAATAAAGAGATGGATATTTGAAATGTCCTCATGCTATGCAGTACGGAAATCTAGAAATGTCTTTCTTCATTTTAATACGACTCAAATTTATGAAGACAACTACATTTATTTGGAAAGAGCAGTAGATAGTTATGGTGACTTTTTTAAGGCTTCCATCTACTGGTCAACTTGATTTTGTGAACACAATATTAATCTGTTGGAATTTTTACTACTGTACTCAAATGTGTGCCTTTTTTTAAATCTATTTGAATGAAAAAAAGTGCAACCGAAAGAGCAAAAAATAATGAAGAGTTTTGCGGAATCACATTTCCCCTCTGATTTGTAAATATATTTTTGCATCTATTTTAAAGATTCGTTTGTGAGGTTTTTGGTCTTTAAAAATATTCTAAAATTTTAAAAAAAGTGGAGGAAAATGTAATTCCGCAGAAATCTTCATTATTTTTTGCTTTTTCGGATGCACTTTTTTGCATACAAATAAATAAAATGTTACAGACTGGAGGGCAGTAGACTGTAGTAGACATTTCATAGGCAAAAACTTACACTCATGAAATCCAAATGGCCGACAGACGGGAGATTTAATGCTAATTTTTTAAACTCCAAAAATAATAATTTCTTCATGCCAATAATTCACGCTTAAATTAAGAAGAAAATTCTTTAATTCTCGTTTTAAGCACCTAATTTTTCTACTTAAACATTAAGAATTTTTCTCGCCTTTGAGAAATTCTTGTAATTACATACTTAATAATGCTTACCATTGTTATTTACACTTAAACTATTTATAATATCTTATTAGACACTGAATAAAACAATTGCATAAGTTTCACACCAAAGCAGTTTAAAACAAAAAAGTGTGATAAAAGCTAAAAGGAATAATTCCACTTGATACTTTGCATAGAATAAATATATTCCAATTTTAATTAGACTCTCGCTCCCTCTTTGCTATTGAATATATTTTCATTTAACTTATTAAAATCCTCATTATGTTTCTATTTATATAAGCTGCACCTAACTGTACACCGAATAACAGAAAAAAAAATTATCACGTTTCTAATGATTGTAATATAAATTCAGATTAAAAGTTTTAAGTAATTTAAATAGAAATGCAATGCATGAGAAATTTCGAAAGGTAATTAATCAAACGTTAGATTTTAGAG
Organism: Nephila pilipes; assembly: GCA_019974015.1. Lineage (NCBI taxonomy): Eukaryota > Metazoa > Arthropoda > Arachnida > Araneae > Nephilidae > Nephila > Nephila pilipes. The sequence continues at coordinate 1,374 of BMAW01029477.1, read as the reverse complement.
TACTAATAATTATTTGCGAATTAAAACTACTCTCGTCACACGTCTCAAGATTTTATTCTACTTGCTAATTATATTCCTCACTTCCACTTACAACTTTACAGTAACAATAAAACCCAACGAATCAATTGCTTCCGAAGCTCGAAATCTCACCTTCTCAAAGTTCAAGTGGCATCTTCAAAAGTATTCACCGTTCTTCCGTAAAATAGTTTCTCTTCGATTCTTCTCCTTCTTGTTCTGTACTTTTCACTTATCAATTTTAATGAATTCTTTCCCCAATTAAAGGATACTTATCTCCATCGCGAGGATTTTAACAAGACGATGAAGGTAATAATAATAATAATGATAAAAAAAATAGAAAAAATGCTTTGCGGGGGGAGCTTATAGCCTGTACGACAACATGAAACTAAGTCTAGCGGAAAGACAGTTACAACCAAAGATTAAGACTATCTAGGGGCATAAAAAAGTGTTTCAAAGAATTCTGAAGGATAGGATTAAGGAATAACAAGCTCGGAAACGCTCCAATAACTTTTAAAAGAAGGTATTTTGCATTTTTTTTGCAACTGAAGTTGAAAGATTAGTATGCTAAGTTTGTATCTAAATAATTGGAATGCTTGTTTGATTAATTTGTTCTTTTTTTGAGAGGAAAGGAAAGGTTTTTATCATCAGTCGAATAATTATAATATGCATTACGAGATATTTCTTCTCTTAGGAAATAAGGATTCAAGTATCAGTGATGTTTTTTATTTGTAAATTAAATCAGAAAGTAATTTTTGCTGAATTCGTTTGCTTACTAAAATTGTTAATGTTTGTTGGGAATAAATCAGTTTTTTTTTCTAGTCCAAAGATAGAATAATTAGCGTATGGGGAATCAATTAAAAAGTTTGAGAAACTTTGAGTGTTGATTTATGCATAAGTAACCATAATTGTGGTTTTAAACAATGGTTCCTTTTCTTTCTTCTACAGGGAAGATTTAGCATTTACTTTGTTTCGTATAATACTTAGTTTAATTCCCTCTGAGGGACTTTTCCCATCGACTACTGTTAAAAATAAGAATAGTTAGGGAAAATGTTATTTCGAAACTTTTTTTACTGCAGCGGAATTATTTAAGCAGCCTTAATAAGCGTTTACTCTTTGAAAATTTATTGAGGTTGTATGTTACAAAATTCAGCAAAAATTTATTACGCGAGGGAATTTTAATGTTAGATGTCAAAGAATATTTTAAGAATTTTAAATGCTTATTTACAGTCGAATGGCTATGGTCTCAAACTAGCAGCCAGCGATGTTTCCATCAAGTTATGGGGGTCAAGATCTGATTCCACTAAAAACCCACCAATTAGCAGAGCTTATGTTTATTAGATTTGTCGAGGTTCCTAA
>BMAW01029472.1:115801-167119 GCA_019974015.1 Nephila pilipes | reverse complement strand
TTTTGTCCATTGACAGAGGTAAACATGGTCATAAAATATTGTATAACATGGAGACAAGGTTACAAACAAAAAAAAAACTACATAAAGTGTTAAAATATATGTACTATCAATAAATTTCCTGAATATGGTAAAAAAATATAAAAATTCAATAGTTCAAGAAATTGTTTCAAAGAATGCCGAATTCGTATGAATTTAAGAAGGCACTGGAAAAATATTGTTCCTTTCGATGTTTATGATAGAAAACTGTACAAAACCTAGAATATTCACAAAATTTATTTTAATATTGTACCCAGAGCTTGATTTGGATGTAGAGTTTCTCTATTAAATTTGAATACACTCCCTTTCGAAGAAAACTAGGAGTTACGATTAATTAAATTTATTTGCAGCCCTCGTCAAATTTTTAGCTGGGTCATCATCCTAATTGGTAGCAAAAAATGTCTTATAATAATGCTTCTAAAAACAAAATCAAGAAAGTAATTAACTTCATTAAGGAGAATGGATCTCTCTCATCATACCTGTGGTTTTTGTCGATCATTCGATAAGTGACTACTTATTAAAATGCGAATTTTATTTCCCTTCATTATATTTATTAAATAATTCTATAAGAAGAAATATATTTAGATCATCATTTAATAATAGATTTTGTATCATCTGAAACACACACGTGCGCTAATTTAATGCTGATTAAATAAATGAAATAGAAAAATGAGTTTTACAAGCCCCAAGGTGGAACGGGTGTATAATATATATATATATACACATATAACACGTTATATTAAATAATTATAATAAATTTCTTAGATAAATATAGAACTTTAAGAAATGAAAATATAATAAATAGTTGCAAAAGAAATATGCATAAGGATATAGTGTTCTATATAAAATACATGGCACTAATTTAATACTAGAAACAAAGTTGATAATCTTTAGATTTTCTGAGAAAATTTGCTAAAAATTTCAGAAAAATTTACATTATTATTTTTAAAGCTATACGCTAAAGAAAAGGGGTCAATAGGATTGTTGAGAAGGGTAGAAATCATTAAGGAAAATTTATAAAGCTTTACTGTTATTTACTAATAATAATATGAGGGAATTAACATTGTTAATAGTACAAACATTACACTGACAAAAATGATAAAGGGGCAAATATTTCTTATCAAGGAAATTTTCTAATACTGTAATTTTAACCAATATAGCGCAGATAAATTTCACCCAACTATATAATTATATATAAATTATTTTACGCATGGCATGATGTACGCGTACAATAACGGTTTCAAAAATGCCTGCTTTGACGATAAATGGCCTTGCTAAGGCAAGTTGGTATTATTATTGTGCCAGCATCAGTTATAAACGGCACCAAAACATATTTAACACCAATTTATAGGTTAGTACATATTTAACACCAATTTATAGGTTAGTTTTTTAATGACCTATTTTCTGATACATTAAAATTGCATCAATGATGATATCACGAGACATAGGATATCATGCAACAATCAAAATAATATGTGGCTTCTGGAGAATCTGTTTAAAAGAATGCGAAGATGGCCTCATCGGTCGCAAATGTTATGGCGACGGTTTTTTTGGGGTGCGAAGAGACTCTTTGAAAAAATGAGAATAAATTCACAGGACAATACACAATTCCTTTTTCTAATACCCCAGTTCTTTCATGGATACTTTTTAAACACTATCGTATGGTTTATATTTTAGAAGCTCCTATACATTTTTATCTATTAAAATAGTACAGAACCAAACGATATCCATGAAAATATTAAAAAAAATTGTTCTATTACAAAAACTTGTGTTATTTAAGCCTGTATACTAAAACAAATTTTTTAAATAAATAAAACAAAATATAAAGTTATTCAAAACGATCCATCCAATTTAAAAATTCCATATTTTCAAAAATAAACGACCCAAAATGAGATGTTATACATGAATACAATGGGAAAATGTGGACGTTTAATGTTGTGATAAATAGATGACCCACGTGAATTCTTCGTGAAGGTATTTCACGAAAGCTGTTTTAGAAGCTTTTACGAAGATACCTTGCAATTGGATCGGATGCAGTGGAGCAGGTGACTTTTGTTGTTTCATAACTGATAATTTAAGTCACCTGACATGGCCCCATGCGATTTCTTCCTTTTGAAGGTTTGTAAAAGATAAAGTATGTGCGCCACCATTACCTACAAATTAATCTGCTGTCCAATCAATTACCACTGACACCATAGTTACATCGTGTTTGGCAGGAATTTACATATCGAATTGACATTATACGTTTAACTAAAGGAAGTTATACCAAACACATAAAAAAAAAACTATTCTTCTATATTTTCCCTATGCATGCATGTATTACTTATCCTTCTGTGTCGTTTATTTATGGAAATATGAATTTTGAAATCGAACGAATCATTTTGAATAACCCTGTATTTCATCCTAATTTCAATTTATATAGCATTAGAAATACACAATATAGACTACATGCAATAGGTCTCATTATTCGGATTATTATTTGAATTGAACTTATTCTCTAGCCTTCCGATCCACCAACTGAAAGGATTTAGAGGTCCATGGCCCCGCTGTTGAACATAATGGCGCACATGGAATTTTTCTTTGAAAAAATAGAGGACGGAACACTACACATTTTACGTTCTGGAAATAAAAAAAGATTGTCGACTATGTTCCAATAAGCAAATAATGGAGAATGCAAACAAGAGTCATTATATTGTTCTACATGTACAGGAAAATCTTTTACTATCTTTAGGAGATTGGCTGAAAAATTTTTGTACTATGAAAGGATATACATATGAATTCAGTAATAAAGGATTATAACTTCAATTTTCTAGTACTTTTTAACTTTTATTCTTTTATTACAGGTTAGCATGTACTTTTTTTGTATTGTTATGCACATACACTGTAATGACATGCGAGTAATTTGGTCTTATTAACTTCACAGTATAAAGCAACAAGTTATTGGCGACAGACCTCATAATTTTAATCATTTTGTTTGGTTTTAGTAACGTCGCACTAGAAGCTACACGAGGAGTGTTGGTGACGGACCTCATACTTTTGAACCTCGATCAAGTGAAGAGGACGACACCTGGCACCCCCCTCTCCTAGCTTCCACATCAAGCCAACTAGAAGACTTTGGGCACCAACAGATTTAACGTGCATCAACCTCGGCTACAAGTCGGCTATTTTGTGGTATCAAGGCTCGAACCCATGACTCAACGAAAACCGCCGGCCACGAGTCCGATACCTTAACCACTAGGCTACCGACGCCACCCTCGTAATTTTGAACCTCGATCGGTCAGAGTGACGGAAGCGACACTGAACTGTGGGCACCTCCTCTCAACGCCACCGGTGGACATAGACCCTCCACAGGTTTTAAAGAGCATATCAGCCCAAGCCACACGGGTATCAAGGCTCCTTGGGACTCGGCAAAACCATGAATATTAGTACCTTTGATTTGGTGTATGCATTGATTAAAGTACATAAAAGGTAATGAAAAGGAAGTGTTAAATATGGTTATTCAGAAAATCAATCAAACAGTTTAGTTCCTGTATCACTTTTATATATAAAAATTATTTTGTTTCAAATTTGATTTTGTTGGATGTTTGGATCTAAAGGTTGATTAAAGATAGCATTTTCAGAATCGAATATTTGACATTGGAACAAACAGATTTGTTTTTGTCTTTCCAAAGCAATACATCTCTATTAGTGATTACATTTTGGGATGATCATGAGATAAGATTAAATATCTGTACTGCACAGGTGAAACCGTTGCAAATAGTCATCTTAGTTTAATGACCCGAGAACCAGATGTTGCCTTGCACCAAATAAGATAATAGTAATGATCACAGAAGCTTGAGAAAAATATTTACAATCTAACAAAGATAAAACAAAAGGTTAAAGTGTCCCCTGTTTAGAACATTTTGCCCGTGTGTTATAGTGATTTATAACACCTTCTGATCTTCTCCATTGCATATTAGGTCAATTTCTAAGTTTTATGGTTAAAAATGGAAATATTTTCGTGAAAAGATAAAGTACTTTCCTTTACAATTTTTAAACAAAAGAATAGATAAAAATATACACAAATGAAGAACTTTAAAGTTTACATCATAGTACTCGTGAATAATTGATGAAGTTAGATAGATTCAAAGTATTTTTAAAAGTAAGCTATCAGTGAATACTTTGGAAGGCCTTGGTAGTTCCAAACTGATTATTAAGTATTTCCTTACATTTCACAAAGAAATACGCCCCAAATATTTCAAAAACACAAGAATGATAACACAAATATTTTCTCTGCAGAGAGTGAGAATCTCAAAAAGGAGTCGCGCTGAAGTTTCTTAATAAAATAACAACTATAGTAAAAATTCAAACGTCTCTTTGAAAAGTTTTGCGAAGAGCAGATTTAGCCACCCAAGATGCGCTTTTTTTTAAATAATTATTATTAAATTACTCAATTAAATATAAGAATTAAAGTAATCGATGAAATTTCGAGAAATAGACAATAGTAAACTTTTCCGATATTAAAACTAAAGCAAACGATAAATTATTAAATTGAATATTATATCAGCTACATGTAACTAAAATTACAGTAAACCAAGATTTATTTCATTGAATATATTTAAGCTAAATGTAATTAAAATTGAAGCAAACGATAAAAAAATTGAAAATTGATCTGGTACGCCAAAAGTGATCCAACTAAAACAATACCCCCTTGGGTGGCTAATAATTGTCGCAGTTTTCAAATTAGTTGTTAATTATTTGTTCTGTGATAAATGAAAATGATTGAAAACACTTATATTTTAGATGTTAATAAAGATGTAATATTATTATTTTTTTTTTTTGTTTCTTCTAAAAAGGACCCTGGGAAAAAAAATTCAAAATATGTAATGCATTTTATGGATGACGTAATTTTAAATTCCTTTACAAAAGAAATGTTTGTAGCATTTTATATATTTATAAGAAATACAATACGTTGATAATACTCCAATTCAATAGTAGATTAGTAATCCCTCTGAATAAGATTTTACAGTGTTCTATTCTCACAATAATATATCAACTCGAAAGCTTTTGTAAATTCGAAACAGTATTTATCTAAAATCCTTTACGAGGAAATATCGTAAAATTTTAACTATTACAAAGAAATGACTGAGATATTTGGATAAGTGAATTAATCCTTATGTACACAATGTTGTAAAATTATAAGCTATTAATATTGATTTGTTTGGTTTCAGAAAGCCGTAAATTGAAGTAACCCTCAGTATGAATTTTGAATTCAATCTGCTGAGTTCAACAATGACAGCCTTCGAAATATCAAGAACGCTGGGGGAAATGCATAGCACTGGTTTAGTTTTTTAGTTTAGTTTTTATTAACGTCGCACTAGAAGCAACACGAGGGCTATTGGCGACGGACCTCGTAATTTTGAACCACGGTCAAGTGACGAGGACGACACCTGAGCTGGCAACCCCCCCTCTCCTAACATCCACACCACGTCAAAGGGAAGTCGTTGGGCCCTGAACAGATTTAACGTGCATCAGCCCCGGCTACACGGCGGGTCTTTGGCGGCCAAGGATCGAACCCGCGACTGAACGAAAACCGCCGTCAGCTAGTCCACGACCTTGACCACTATTCTACCGCGGCCCATGCATAGCACTGGATGGTGACTATGTAACACATCGATCAATAACTCCAAAGACTAACCCAGAGATGGCGCTCGTAGTAAACCAGTAACCAGGTCTTTCTAGAGTACTAACCTTTGCTTGAAACGTGTCAAAATTTTAAGTCGATCGGACCAGGAAAAAGGTTTTTTGAAGTGAAGTGAAAAAGGTTTTTTCCAAGTGGGTGCCGCGATTGCAAAAACAGCAACGAGTCGATGATTCAGAAAGCTGTTTATCGCTATTTACTCGCAACAAAAAAGATTTCTTGCGAAAAAAAAAACAAAAACAAAACAAAACAAAAAAAGATTTGGAAAAGCATTGGAACGATTGTATCACCCTAAAAGGTGATTAACAAAAGGTGTTATGTTGATGAATAAAAAAAAATTTTGCAAAAAAAATGTTGTTTTCAATTTTAGACTCGGGAGTTATTGATCGATGTGTTAGAGAAGTCTTAAGAATAATAAATAAAAATTAAATTTTTATCTCGATTATTTAATAATAATTAAAATTATTATTAAAAGTTTATTAAATTATTAAAAGTTTACTATTCCTCGATTATTAAAAGTTTACTATTCCCTGGGAAAATATTAGATATTTACGGTACTGCGAGTCACTTCAGTCTACAGCTTTCTGAAACCAAACAAACAACATTAACAGCTGTAATTTACAACAATATGTACATAAGGATCAATTAATAAGCAGAATAAATTTTCTCTAAATACTTCGGTGATTTCTTAGCAACAACTAAAATTTTACGAAACTCTTTCGTACACTAATGCAGAAGAATGAAGTAATTTCAAGTGTACTTAAGATATTTTATTCATGTGATTTTTAAGTTATGTTTATTTTTCATTGGCATTTGGTATTATAAATATAATTATAAATAAATATACATGTCAATTTTTCTCATCAGCATATTTTTAATTATATTTCTCATTATGAGGAAACTGTGTCTTGCTTTCAATTCCACATTTAGTAACAACATGAATTGATGTACGTAAAAATACAAAGCGGAAACATTTTCTGAACAATGTTAAAATGAAAACAAACAAGATAACTAAATATTCCTTTTCATAAAACTTACAACTTTATTCTCACAAAGCATGTTAGTTGTTAAAATCGGTGCTCTCACAAATGTCAACGAGCAACACATGATATAAGAAATATCATTTTTGAAAGCCTTCTCACAGACAACAACAATACAAAAGAATAGAAGGTGTACGTTCTAAATTTCAAAAAATGGATATGAAAACTGATATAGAAACAAGTCAAAAAAAAAACTAACCCAAATATCAAAAAATATCAAAAGAAATGGAGTATCAAATGCATTTTGGCACAAAAACCACCTTTGATTTCTTTTCTTAGAAGAATTTCTGCTCTCAAAGGAATTTTATAAATTCAGAGTTGTGAAGATATTGAACTTCACTATATAGATGCACTAAGTTAAAAGAGAGTTAAAAGTGCTCTTTAAGTTTGCCCTCCAGAAAGAGTGGGGCTTATATAAACACTTGCCGGAGGAATGGAATGACACTCAAAAACACACTTTTATTATAATAAATGGAAACTCAGTAGAATTTCATTTTTTTAAAAAAATCGATTTAGTGCGTATTTATTATCACAAAGAAATAAAGTAAATGTCATTCTTTAAATTTATTTTTAGGGAATTATTTGTACAACAAAAATATATAACCTAGTGAAATACATCCACTCAAAAAAAAATCTACGCAAACTTAATTAAAACGTTTAACTTGTAATATATCATGAGCATGCTGCGTGCAATTTGTTGTCCGAGGTACATATTTTTCCAATAGTTTGTTAACAAAAATTCTGAAACTTCGTAGCTATGATGTCAAAAGTTCAGAGCTTGATTCTAACAAAGACATATATGAAAATTGAGAACATACTTTAAATTATAGAGGATTTTTTAATTCTCAAAATGATGTGATGAGGGTGGAATCTTTTCATGAGTACTCATTAAATAATAAAATGCTTATTTTGGTAACATGTGCCACACTCAGATATACAATAGCTATTGGCGACAGATTGTACAGTAAGTAAACACAATCAAATTAAAATAACACTTGAAACTGATACTTTATTCACCCAACTTCCCCATCTAACAGCAACTTAGATTAAAGATATAACTGAATTTAATAAATGACAACCTAAACTATATTCTGTAAAGAATCTTTTTAAATTCCTACTATTAGTTCACACTCTCTCTAGACATAACTTGTTCAAATTTTCAATCGTTAATAAAATACTTTTTATTCATCCACTCAAGTTCAAATACATTTTTTAAACTTGTAGTGGATGACACTTGATGTTAATACAGTATTTTCAAATATTAAATAAATTTAATTGGTGAAAATGCAGTTTAGCCCAACCAGTTGGCGCGATTTCAAAAATTGCCAAACTTGCCATTTTTTTGCTGAACATTTAAGTCCACGAAGTGGACCAGGGTAGACACATTTAGCAAAATACCGCCAAATAATTCCTGTCGCCAAGGGTGGTTGGACTAAACTGCATTCCAACCATTTAATTTACCGGATGAATTTATTTTGCCACTTAATATTGTGATTCTGTCATATTTAATACATATATATATATATATATATATATTAATTTTAATTATTTAATAAAATAAAAATTTTCTTTGTTGACCTATGTAGGAATTGACATTTTTTTTTTAATTACTTGTTTAGAACCAGTTTGATAGCTCTAGGAGAGATCATAGTCACGAACCTCGTAGCAGGTGCTGTACAAGCCAAATCGCGTGTTCGAGTCCCCTTAATATCCGCCGTGTGAAAATGATGATGGCTTCTAGGAATCAAATGGTCGATCCTCACGAAACATGGAAGACGGTCCCTCATCACTTATCTGTCATTCAAAATTACGAAATTTATTGTCAATAACCTTCGTGTGGCTGTAGTGTGATGTTAATACGAAATTTACTATTTTTTTTTTGACAAAATAGGGAACTGAATGCATGACCTGTTGGGTGAGAATCACGCGACCCGGTCACCGTAATCTCCACACATATATTGCAGAAATAAGTGCAAAATGAGAAATAAAATTTCCATTATCCGGTTTAAAACTCAATCAACTTTTTCAACCTTCACAATCTAAAACAATTTCCGCTCGAACTATAACCACAAGCAACGACTACTGCAACACGCACTTCTCCCACCAAAAATCTTACATTTGGCGCCGAAAACTTCCGGCACAAGAGACAGATCCCAAGCGTGACGAACAGCTTCCCCCCCCCCTCCAGTGAACCCTCTCTGCAAACTTAATCTAGTCTCCTCACAATCAATTAAAACGGGTCTTCATTTCCCCACCATCCCTTTGGGGGTGAAGCCTTTAAATTATCCCATCAGCCAATGATACTCGTTTATCGCCGTTTACCACGGCCAGACTTTGCGTGCAGGTTTCGGGAGGATACATTCATGGCAGAGGAAAGACTGAGGGGGTGATCTAGACACACAATAGAGGATTATTAGAAAAGCTGTTTAATATGCGATACAATTGGACCGGGTTTCTGGATTCAAGAAAGTACGAAGGAATGTAATAAACTTCATTAAGGGAGGATTGACTTTAAATTGACTCGATGCGAAATGGGAAGTTAAATTAAATGTGGGTAATATAGATTTGAAATCAGATCGTCTGCGGTAAATAATCAATCTATTTTAAACGTATTGAACAACCACTCGTTTATTTAACTTAATGTCGTACTAGAACAATACTATGAGGCATTGTCAACGAACTTCTCACTTTTGAACTGTTGTAGGAGGACAACGTAATAAAAATCTCTAGCATTAAACCTCTACACCAAATATGCCAAACTCGTGATCCACAACGTATATCTTTGCAACTCAGCCAATTTAACATCATGTATATATATAGACCACTTTTTATTAAAAATATAGCAGTTTTATTTTTAAAGTTTCTAATTATGCATAATTTTTTTATAAGAAATCGCAACACTTCCCATTGAATCATTACCAGTCGAGTTGAATAGAAAAACATGATTTCTTTCGCCAATAACAGAGAATATTTTGATAGCCAATAGTAAAACCCTGCCCACCAACTCAACGTTCGTCTTCTGCTGCTTTACTGGGTGTGCCTAATATTTAATATTCCACTTTCAATGAACAAGAAAAATAGATTTAATTACACATTACGCTTATTATTTGCCTGATTAGTTATGCTGAAGAAAAATTTTGATCTACATTAAAATTTCTTGTTACTTCGTGTCAACAATTATTCATCTATTTTAAACCCTTGCATTAATAAGTATATCTACAGAAACCAAATGAAGTAAAACTAAACGAAAAAAAATAGACTAACATCGGTACTTCCAAGAAAAGTGGGAACTGGTGCCTGTGACATAAATGATAAAATAACCTGTCTGATATTATTAATACTATTAGTGCACCATAGTTACGTAACAGAAAATGTCAAAACATACATACTATGATACAAATCAAACCATGATAAATGGTACTCCTGCTATGAAAGCGAACAAGGAAAAAGTCATAACTACATGCAGTGGGGTCCAAAAGACTTTCGTTAGAAATGGACTCGTGGCAAGAAAAGAATTCAACGCCCTTGCTCTGCGCCATACCCAGTTGGCCACAGTAGCTTAGTGGCCATAGCCTCACGCTCGCGAATTATCCTTCAAAGCCTACATTGTAATGAAATTGCTTTACCTCATTAAATAGATGGATGCCACACAAATGAAAGTTCGAGAGTCGATAGCAATAAAAAAAACATTTTGAGAAATATTAATATTTTTGTAAGAACAAACATTTGTTATGCGATTGGCATATTTACTTATAGTTAAAGGCATATATTTTTCGAAAGTTATCTAAACACATATGTGAGCTTCGAGAGTCACGCAGAGTGGGGAGGTTTGAACACTGAGGGCAACCAAACGGCTCAGGTACCTTTCTCATCCCAAACCGAGGCCGAAATTTAGGCCATGTTGCTTTATGTGTTGTTCTGTACAGACTATAAGCAAAGGATTTATAATACTAAAATGTCAAGTTAAAGGAAAAAGAGAGAAAAAATACAAACTTAAGATCTTAACGAGCATTATCAGGCAATTCAATTGATTATTTATAAACTGTTGAATTCAGGAAAACTTCATGCTATTCCTCAGAGAACTATTATATGCGCAATATCAAATTCTTTAACTTACATACAACCTGGACTTTATTTAAGAGAAGCCTGGATTTCTTAGAGAGAAATTTGACCGAAGAATTTAAGGTATTTTTAATCATTTTTCGAATCACAGCCCCCTAAGAGAAGTAAATATGAAAAGAAAATTCCTTTTATTGTCAAAAAATTATTTTTCTAAGATTCGTATAACGTATTATTTAAAAAAATTATGACATTAAATAGTTAATGAAATCCTTCACTCTCTTACCCTACTTCGACCTAATTCACATTGAAATTTAAAATGTTTTTCTACTAATTTCATTCAAATTTGTATTGAATAGGTTCATTGTCGGAAAATTTTAAAATATAACTATTATGTACCATTTAAAATCATTATTTGAAATATTTTCACAAAATAAGGGTAAAATTAATTTTTATCAGTAACATGTCTAAATGATTCGTTGGTTCTATTACTTTTCAAGAACGTATATTAATTCTCATATTTATGTTTAAAACAATTCTGAACTATTTGCATCGAACTCTTTTGAATTATATATTTAAAAAAAGTATATTGAATAGGTTGATAAAGTTTCTGAGGAGCACCTGAGCCTTCCGGCTCTAAATCTCCATATCTGTATTATGCTGAGGGAGACTGAACATCGGCTTTTTCCAGCCCAGAACTGCATTTTATTTAAATTATTTTAATAAAAAAAAAGGGCGGTACCTAAAATAATTATTAGAAAGTGGAGATTAAGAAAATAGAAATTAAAATTTACTTTGAACGAACAAAAAAGATCTAAGAGCATTTAAAAATGGGATTTTGATGTCTGAAAATAGGAATTTTACTGAAGGAACAGGTAATACTATCATATGGGGTGAGGCTAACTTTAGCAACTGTCCAATAGGGTAGCTGCCTTTCGTGTCAGTGTTATCAAATATTATCTTTAGTAAGAATTAAATGCACTAAATTTCCCCACATATAAATTTATCAGTACCCTTAAACACATTTTTAATTGCACATAAACAAAGTTCTTTTCATCACTTGATTTCATCGCTCAGAGCACTTCCCAACAAGACACAAGTAAGCCATTACAGAACGTTAGGGATAATTCGAGTAATGAATTTATTCAAGACATGCATTAAACTGTATTATCAATGCGTTAAGAATTCCAAACTTGCCACGACAGTGCTTATGGTTAAAATAAATATCATTCGTTCGCAACAAAAACAGCTTCAATCTTTTAGTCTTCACCTTTTTAAGAAAACGATAGCTAGTCCAATTCCAGGAAAGAAAGATTTGATAATACTTCCACACTATCGGTTTGGCAACAGATTTTTTTGAGAAAACTGGTAATACCATCATAGAAACCATTCGACTTCCGGCAAAAAATAAAAACATTTCTAGCTAGCCTGTAAAGAATGTGAATGTGTTAAAGAGATTTCCATGGAAATAGGGCTCAGTCTTGATTTTATAGAAGCAAACAACAACAGAAGAAACAAGTTCGGAGATGTTTTCATTCCTGACAGCTAGACCCCAAACTCATTATCCTTTAATAAGCTCTTTTTTTTCACTTTGGTAATCTATTTTTTTGTGTGTGCGTGCGTGTAATTCTTCAACCAAAAAAATAAAAATTATACAAAAACAAAAACATCAAATAATGTTTTTAAAAGTGACAAAAATCTCTAGGATACTCGTAATCAAAACGTCACCCACTCCAACTCCTCACAGTTTGATTCTCAGCTCATTAAAAAACAGAAGGATCTATAATAAGAAGAGAAAGAGGAGGGAGGGAAATGTATAAAAGAAAACTCGACAGGATGGGGAGGGAGATATTTCAAAAAGATACTTTTGCTTGAGATCGGTTTTTTTTATATATATATTTTGTTTGATATGTTGAGTATGTCTGAAGAGAGAGGAAATACATCAATAATCTACTTGGGTGATGTTTTTTTCGGTGATGTACAATGTTCTCGATGGCTCAGAAGGATTTAGAAGGACATTGAAGTATTTTTAATGAACAGAAAAGGTTTAATTCGAATAAAAAAATAAAGACAGAAAAAAAAATTGAAGAAAACAATTTTTTTTTTGCAAAAAAGTTTTTTTTCACCCTATTTGGATTACGCAATGCAACGGCGCAAAATTGCGAGGATCCTATTTTAAAATTATTAAAAAATTTATCCTCTCATAATTTTTGAAAAAAGAAAAAAAAAATACACAATAACTTTAGGGAGTTAAATAATTATATTAAAAAGAAATCAAAATGTTCAGGGATCAGGACGTCTAGCAGCCCGCGAGTGATGCTCAATTATATATGATACAAGGATATAAATGGAACACTTCTATAAGTTAAATTGTTTAGATTAAGATTTTATTACGTCGCACTAGAAGCAACACGAGTGCTATAAAAATAATTTAGATACATATTTATTACCCAACAACGATTATGAAAATAAACAAGAAAATTTTTGAAGCAGTACTCATCATTTTTCTAATTTATAAATGTAACAAATCAATTATTTTAATTCGGCTTAAAGTTCTGCTTAACACAACTTTTAAGGCTGTTTTCACCTCATATCAGAGAGCAGGATCGTTTTTGCGAACAAATTTTCAGATAGGAAAAAAAAAGCTTTGCATTTATATATGTGTGAGCGGTTTAAAAATTTATATTACCATAATATGCCCTTACAATTTGAAAATATCTCATGAGTGTGAGTGAAAGTGAAGTTTAATGGCTCAAGAGCCAGATGTGGCTAAGCTGTGTCAAACAAGATGTAACTGCGGTTTTGACGTTTTGCAAAAAAAAAAAAAAAAACTGAAGAAAAATAAAAAAAAAAAGTTTGATAAAAATGAGGGTCGTGAATAGAGAAGGATCGCTACGGTACTCCAGGGGCGCATCCCCCGTGTTTACCAGACAGTGAACTCCACGAAAAAGAAAAAAATTCACAAGGGTGCCTCGGGGAAATATCTCATAATATTCCATTTTTTAAGCAAAGTGAAATATCAGCCAAGCTTGAGAGTATAGGAAACAAAATGCAACATTAACACGTAGAAACAGATTTTATGAGGACATGTTATCAGGCTCGTGATCGGCAATATTTCAGTGAAGCCACGGGTTCGGTACCTGATTTCTTTTAAGACCCGCGGTATGATAGATAGTTTTATTAACATTACACTTAGAAGTGATACGAGAGCAGTTGGCGACTGAGCTGTTGATTTTAAATCTCGATCGAGCTGGCACCTCCCTCTATAAATTACCATATCTAGTCAACGAGAGGACTTACAGCTAAATAGATCTAACGATCATCATTCTCGTTGCATGACGAGATGTTAGTGGTATTAGGGCTCGAATCCAGGATTCGATGAAAACTACGCAGCGATTATGACCACCCAACTATAGATGCCACACCAGGGAATGGAGGTGCTGATGCACATTAAATCTATCGGTACTCAAAGTCCTCAAGTTGGAAGGCGCGGATGTGGAGAGTGGGATGCTACGAGTATTTCAAGTGAAGTATTCGTCATCTGACGGTGGCTAACAATTACGAGGTAGACAGGAGTCAAATTAGACTTCTACAATAGGGTGTTTCAGATTTTCAAATCAACAAAAGTTGTCCCCTCGCCCATATCTTTCAATGAATAGTTTCATGAATCCAATTAAGCTTTCGGCTAGCCATATGAATTAGACAAAACAACACAAATTTTATTTAGAAAATAATGGATTGATTCGAACAGAAATGAATAATATATAAAATGTAGTAATAAGTTTTAAAGCGTGTTTCAGAGACATGAATATATAATTTAAAGCTGTGTGAAAACAATACATTTATTAATCAAAATATTCTTTACCATTACCTAGCACCTTGCGCCATTGGTTGGGCAGTTGACGGATGTCAGCAGTATTAAACGATTCGACGTGACGAAGTCGTAAACCCATTTTCGCACTTCGCCCATTGATCGGAAGTGTACCGAAGACAAAGCATTGCGTATCGACAGAAACAAATGATAGTCTGAGGGAGCTATGTCAGGCTAACATGAGGCCTTGCGTTATGATGGAACTAATTTCACAGAGCCCAAACATTTGCTAGTAAATGGACGTTTTTTTCCTAGTTCGGCCGCAGCAATTGTTGCTTGTAGCTTTCAGCAATCACTCTTACAATGGCAACCAAAAGTTCATAATAGAGTACACCCTTCATATCCCACCAGATACGCAAAGGATAATTTTTTTTTACAGTGAATGGCACGTTTCGGCGTTGATGCTGTTTCTACGCCGAGATTCCCTCAGTGTTTTTGGCGTTTTGGTTTGTCATAACATATCCATTTTTCATGTCCTGTTACGATTTTCTTCACTAAAAAAAATATTTTCTGTGTTGACTTTTTAACATATATTCTTAACCTTGTTTCTCTGTTTCAATGCATGTGACACCCATTGTCCTACCATATGAATTTATCCCATTGCAAGTGAACCTTTAGAAACCAATTTTTGTGATACTCCTGTTTGTTTATCAAGTTCGTTTTGTGTTTCAGATACATCTTCTTTGAGCAGTGTTTGCAAATCCTTATGCCTAGTCTTCAGTGGGGCGCCGCTACATTCTCGCTCGCTAACATTAAAATCATCCTCCTTAAAACGTCGAATTCTTGATTCGCACGCACTTTTCGATAAGATTTCCTCTCCAAGAACAGAGCAGATTGATTGAAATGCATTTACAACCCTTTTTTTTTATTGAAATTCATAGCGAATACAGTGTCGAATAAATGCCTTACAGTATGCCATCTTTCACCATCGAAATTTCACAATTTCACTCTTTCACATTTCTCCCACATTCTGCCTTGGTTTTATAACTCTGAGCTTGATCCCACCACTTGACATAAACGCAATGTACTGATTGATATTCTATTTCGCAGTAGAAGTCACACAAAAATCGCTTTACAATTTCTATTATACCCAGTAACAAAACTTGCTACTCTCTATACGATAGAGAAATCAAAATGTCATACTTACGTTCTTTTTTTAATCAGACAAATATGCTAATCTTTAACACTGCGGCGGCCCTCCACCCGCAAGTCGTAACGACAGAAGTGAGAAGAAGCTAATGACTGTCCCGGAAGGGAATTCCTTGAAGATCAATTGTTAACTCAAGATAACTTAACATTAGTCTCTAATAAATTACTAAACCCTGCACCGTTTTACTAATTATAGATGTTTCCATTGAACTCATACCACCTCATTCACAATACTTTCATAGCTTGTATTAATATTATACCGAGGGTGAAGAGCAGAGCTCAACAGTTGTTACTTTTCGAGATTTGCTGTAATCGTAATCAAGTGTTTAATGATAATGCGCAAAATTTTGCGACGTTCCATCAAAATAAATACTGAAAACATTTTGAATATCGGAAAAACCCTAAGAGAAAATACGACTAAAATTGCGATAACACAGTATTTGTACTCGCTGTTCTTATATAAAATATAATTCGCAGTATGTGGGTCTAATGATTAGTTTATTTAGTCATGATGATTTAAATCAAGTTATCTAAGGATAATGCCGTGACAAAAGACACACAGGACAAATTATCTTCAGGGATGAATATCGGCAATTCGAATCGCTGCCCCTTCATCAAGGTCAACCGATCTCTTCCCGAAGTGGCAACAACAGCTAAATCCGAAACATTAATCGAAGACAGCCTTAAAATTAAACAATTTTAAACCACATTCTGATTACGGTGTCTGGCACCAACATTAAGGACTTGAAAATCATGACATAATTAATGTGCTTTAGTCCCTGGTTTATTCTAAACTGCGGTCTTTGGGGGGTTGTACGAGATTATATTTACGATTATAATTTAAAGACGTTGCATTAAATTTTAATTTGTTTAGCTTACTACAGATTATTAAGATGAATGAGCCCATAGGGTTAATCGTTAAACTCCGATTGTTGAAATTTACGATCAGATGAGGAGGAGGAGACATTTGATCTGGCATATTTCCATGAATGCAGTCAATAACTTAAAAGACTGAATTAAATTGTGAACTGTCAAATAATATAGTGTTTAGCGAGAATTAAACACTATGAAGTTTTAGAAAATATTAGTGACGCAGCTTAATTTTCATCGATTTTAAGAGAAATATCCTACATTATTCAGCAAGACGGTCCTGCATCGAATCAGATCAGCCTTTGTTATATGTCAGATAAGCCCCGTTCATCACCGATCACGAAGTTCGTACTTTTAACCACAAGCCTACTGCAATTCTTATGAATTCAATGAATTACTTAACGACTCGTAATTTTAATGGATTACCTTAACGTATAAAACGTATCTCATTTCGAATGCATTCTTGTTTAGCAACAGAATATTCGAAAAGAAATACAGAGTTATTCTAATATTTATGTTACATTAACATAATGCACAGACGAGAAACTTTTTTTTAAATGAAAGGCTACATTACTTTATATATAATATCACAATATAAAACTCAAGAAATTTTGATTTTTGAAAATAGACATTTATCTGACAAACATTATTTTTATTCACAAATAAATTTGGAGTCATTTTCGGTATTTTCTGATTATCCGTACCTACATTAAAATCGCCAACTTATTGATCACTTGTTGAGTTGATGAAAAACATTTATATCGTTATCTTTATAGTTACGAATACATAATACTGTTCTGTTCGTTAGTAATGGGGGAAGGGAGTCAGGGAAGTAGTTCATGCGGAAAAAATTTTTATGAGAAAAAATAAATCTATATGTCTTCTAAGAAGAACAGATCTATAGAATGGCTATTTTATCGTTGGGTCGAGCACTGTAAACTCATCCATCCGGTAAATTCAACAGTCCCATCCATCCGGTAAACTCAACAGTCCCATTATTATTCACAGTTCCAAAAATAAATGCACTTACAGAGAAAAATATTAATCAACGAATTGACGGTTGAATGTCAAGCATGTAAATTCATAGGTATGGATGGCTATTGCCACACGTATACTCCAAAATGACAAAAAAAAAAAAAAGCCAAATGCTTTCGAATATTGAAACTAGAGAAAAGTGCCTTCTTTTGTAATAATCGACCTTAAATCACAGATGTACCTGCCAAGTAGATTGATTGATTGATTGATTGATTGATTGTTTACTAACGAACAACTCGAGGATTGTTGGCGAAAGGACCTCGTAATTTTAAGTCTTGGACAAGCGACGAGGATAACGTATCAGTTGACACCTACCACTGAAAGTTTTAACACCACGCCTTTGAAAGAACTTGGAATTTCAACAGATTTAATATGAATTAACAGCGGGTCTTTAGTGGCAGCAGCATTCGAACTCATGACTCGATGAAGCAATGTCAGTCGCGAGTTCGTGACCACGACCAAGCTACAGCAGCCACTCTCTGTGAAGTAGAGAAAGTAACATACACCCAGTTCTCTCTTCCAATTTAAGCGGGTTCAGGTTAACATGCTAGAGCTAACAAAGCCTAGATGTCACCACGAAGCGTAATGTGGGGGAGAATGGGAAAAATAGAGGGATAAGGGACAGTTATATAAAGAAGAATGTTTTTCGTTGCCCAATAAATTATTTAAAAATCTCTAGTTGGAACATTTTTGAAACATAAGACCCAAATACCAGTGAGAGAATGTAGAACTAATCCTTATTTTAAGAAACTGTAATGGTTCTATGAATGCTTTGATTAATTCTTCATTCGCGTAATGTTGAATCGCGGTGAGGTTCAAGTGACGAGGCCAGTCCTAACTTCCCCAACATGAGGACTGTACCCTCGACAGATTTATGTGCAACAGCCCTGCTACAGGACTGGTGTGAAGTGACTGTGAGTGGTTGTTGGATTTAATGACGTAAGAACCAAAGTAGGCAATGTTACGCCAATGATTTTAATAACGAATGACTGTTGGGATTGATACGCAAGAACTTTAGAGACATCAGAACTCGAGCCAACGACTCGTCCAAGACAACCTGTGTTTGTGACCGCTCAAGTAAGGCAGGTTCCATATACGGAATTATAAATAACACAATATTTTCGAGAAACCAATTACACGCGTAAATACGACTACCGTATTCTTACCCCGAATAGAAGAGGATCTTGTGTTTCGGTTGACCTTAAATGCACACAAGACACAACACAGATGTTCACAATTTTATCTTAATTGCAAAAGACAATCGGGTAACAAGTTTTGAACATATAGCAGCGGTTCTCTCCCATATATAGAAACTGACTACGACAGAAGTAATTGATTTAACAGCCGGCCCGGTAGGAAATTTCTTTCACGCTCGGTTGTCTAAAATACTGCTAAAACACACCGGACAAATTGTCTGCAGACCGGTAATATCTGGTTCTATTATCCTCCAAATTCCATCAAGGTAAATCGACCTCCGCTTTAAGAGATAACAACAGTAATGCCGAAAAATCAGAAGTAAATTAAAATTTATTGTGAAAAATAAAAATCTATTCTTTCAAATCTGATTTTATTCAAGAAACTGCAAACTTCTCGCTCCAAAGTTAATGCTATAAGAAACTACTAAACGTAATATATCTCTGGCTCAGACTACAAAATAAAATGCTAACACAAGATAAATGAGCCTTTCAAAATTAACTTGAAAATAAACAGTGCAGCAAGTTTAAAAAGCAATAAAAGTCCAATAAACAAGATCAATTCGCGGTTTAGGTTTCATTTGCCAACAACAATCCGGACACCTTTCGTCTTTTCACGTTTCCAACAACTCCGGAAAGGAAGAAAAAAAAATTAAAAAAAAAAAAAAAAAAAGGAAGAGTGGGTGGAAAGAATCCATCACCTTTCTAACCATCTTCCTCTTCACCATATCTGCAAAGTTTATCTCGAGTCTGAGAGACGTTGACGAGGGGAACAACAAAAACAAAAAAGGGAGTAAAAACAAAACCACTTCTCGCAAGCTCCAGACACTTTTTCCGATCAAAAACTGGACTTTTTAGGTACCCCAGCTGTTTGGCAATGCTTTCTATTCCATTCCTTTCTTATTTTGTGACTTTTTTCTCCTTTCTTTTTCTTGTTCTTTCTCCTTTTCTTGACATCGTTTGACGTTCTTTTTTTTTAGACCCTTCGTTTAATTCCAAAAATTCGGTTTTTCCCTCCAAACGGTATTGATCGTTGGGCGTAGAAAGAGAAGGGAGAGGAGGGAAAAAAAACGTTAAAATAGCTTGAACGAAATTTGATGGCTAGCCAAGGATTGTATGTTTCTTCAACACTCACGACGTGTTTTTTTTCACATAAAATAACCAAAAAAAAAAAAACTTTAAAGTTTGGTGATTGATAACTGTTTGTGTCATGGACTATAAAGGTTTGTCTTACTCCTAACTCAAAAAGAATTGAAGTTATGCAAAAAAAAATCGCAGGAGTGCGTCAGTAGCAAGTGCTACCGAATGTGCAATTTTATTCCTTTCTTCTACTGGGAAAGAAAAAAACGTACAAAAGAAGATTTCTAGTGTGCTATAAAGTAGAATGCGAGTGTCATGCGAATTGCATATGAATAGAAAGCTGAGTTTAAAAGTTATTGAGTGAAAAATGCGCGCAATAAATAAAACACAAAATGTAAATTTAGAAAAATTAGAATACAATCCTTACATACACGACCAAAAAACATATCAAAACTTCAGAAATATTCAGGGTTGATGAAATTTGTATAATTGCACTTTTAAACACGATTATTTATTAGATTTGATTTTGTAGGGTCTCCATGAATAGTGTTCGATAATTTGCAAAGGATAATGTCCAGTGCTCAATCAAGCAACTCGAAGCATGCTCGATCGAATGTCACAGAATACATTAAACCTTAAAAGGTATTATTGGTGAAAAATTATCCCATGTAAATTGTTTATTTCTAATATAATTAAAAAACCGAATTACTGCTAACACTGATTTTTCCTACAGTCATTTATGGCGACAGTAGGGATACCGTTACCATAAAAAAGTTCACTTTTGTTATGTACTTCGTGTTAGCTGCATAGCAAAGAAAACTGATCTGGGGTGATATTTCACTCATGATATCGCAATGGTTTTTTTAGTTACTTCGTGAAGATTGAATTTGCTGTTAATTATCATAGTTATTTTTGTTTCTCGTAAGACAATTATAAGCTGAGAGGTAAGGAAGTAATTATTTTAGAAATGTTTATTCGTTTCATTTTATCGCCGTGAAGATAATTTTATAATATAGCGGTTCCAAAGAATAAGAGAAAATGGGAAAAAATGGTGACAGTAAAAAACGGATGATTTTAGAGATTATGAGGACAATATAAGCGATAATGTAGAAGACTAGGAAGGCGAGCAGGATTATGTAGATTTCATTGATAATGAAAAGAGAGAAAGTGTAGAAACTTTAAGTGATGAAGATATGCTTATTATCATCAGCAATATTATTTACAATAACTGTAAATTTTTTTTATAATATTTATGAAATATAGATTTCACGTAATATATCTAATCACCTTTGCATGTCTTAGTTAAATTTATGAAATTAAATTCATTTACTGGAAGATGAAATTACACCTATTATACCGTGATTATTAGTTAATATCTTTTAAGAGTTAAATATAACTAAGGCCTGTACGATGAAAGTTCAAATGATTACTTAACATAAACCTAAGGTCCCACTCAGTTTAATACTATCATCGTCAGCGGACTATATACAAGAATTTGTAAAGTTTCCTACACGAAACCGCAACTCTAAAAATTTCCCTCCATCACGATTGCTTAGCAAGCAAACTTATAAAGGAAAACTAGAAGATGCAGTTCAGTTATTAATGGGGCCGCGGTAGCCTAGTGGTCAAGGTCGTGGACTAGCGGCCGGCGGTTTTCGGTCAGTCGTGGGTTCGATCCTTGGCCGCCAAAGACCCGCCGTGTAGCCGGGGCTGATGCACGTTAAATCCTTTCGGGGCCCAAAGTCCTCCCGTTGGTGTGGTGTGAATGTTAGGAGAGGGGGGTGCCAGCTCAGGTGTCGTCCTCGTCACTTGACCGTGGTTCAAAATTACGAGGCCCATCGCCAATAGCCCTCGTGTTGCTTCTAGTACGACGTTAATAAAAACTAAACTCAGTTATTAATATTTGCATAAACTACTTCGGGAAATGAGCATTATTCGCTGTAAGAAGCAGAAGCGATAGAAAAGAATTAACTGCACAAAATTACGGAGTAAAAAACTGAGCGTCACAATTTCACAATTTATCCTCAAAGAAAAACGACACTTCTAATATTATAATTTTATACCACATGATATAATTTGAAACACATTAAAAACTTTTTAAAATACCCGTAAAAATAAATATAAAGTGAACGTGTAAAAGCATTCTCGGCCTTTTTAAAATTTTCTTCTTGGACTTCTTGAAAAGACATCAGTAAAATTTAATAACTACAGATAGGAGTCAGAAAATACAGCAATCACAATATTAAATTACAATAAATTATTTAAAGAAGGGTCAAAGTGTCACATTCGTAATACAAATTTTCATATTAAAAAAAAGTCTTGAGTCATACAGGGCTCGTTTCTTTTAAAGTAATTTACTCATTTTACAATACTTGTATCGATTTAAAACCGATTACAATATGTAAAAATGAAATAATGGGCAAAAGATCCATTTCAATACGAACATTAAATTTATATATTCACTTATACTATAAAAGTTTGATAATAACATTTACAAAAAAAAAAGCCTCTGTCGAACTTCTAATTTGATTTGAATTTCTTATTCAACATCTGAAAATACACTTTCAGTACTATCTTGTTTCTTCACATATACATTATTTTTAAAACGTTAATTTAAAAATTGGGCTTCAGCTTGGTGTTTATTTTATTTCAGTTTCAAATGAGGAAAGGATTCATATATTCAGATTTTACATTAAATGTTACCAAAAATAAGTTGCCTGTAGTCTCGATTATAAATCCCAACCGAAAAAGAATTTTTCCAGTTGCAGAAGAGAAAGAGTGTACAGTAAACACATTTTTACATTTTGAAGAGTCTGTTAATGAAAATCATGAGCAAAAAAAAAAAAAAAAAAAAAAAAAAAACTATATTTAATTGCTTTAGAATTTATTTCATTTTGTTTAGCTAACAATCAACAGTAGCAATAATTTATCAAACACAATAGCAATAATGTATCAACACAAGAAAAAAATACAGCATTTACAAAAATATTGAAAAATATGTATTACCATCTACATTGATTTGTCTGAGATTGGCATAGGTTTTTATTGAGTATCCTAATTACTGACTTACAACAGTAATACCTAGAAAATGAGAACCCCTTTAACAAATAAAAAAACACTAAAAAATAATATTTTTTTTTTAAAAAAAAATAATTAACATCATACGGCCATTATGCAATCTTAAAGACTTACGGATAAAACTATTACCAAGAATTCTTATGTGAAATTTTGTGATTGTCTCGATGTTGTGGAGAAAGACTCGGTTAAGAATTCATAATTAAGCATGGAAATATTTCGAGATGAAATTATTTTTTATTAATAATAGAAAAAGTAAGACAAATTAATTAAAAATAACCGTTGTGCAACTAAGCACAAGCCAGTAATAACGAATATTTATGGACGAACAATGCAGCTGAATAAATCTTGCTCATATGCAAATGGTTGCAACATTAACAGCCATCAGTTTGAATATGATGAAATATTATTTTATGAAACGAAGAAATCTGTTAATGCAAAGGATATCTTTCGGTGTACATTTTCTCTGATACACTTGTCATAGACTAGATATTGTATATGTAATGCAAAAACACGACATTGATTTTTAAATATCTAACTGCTGTAATGATAATGAGATAATATTTTTCTAGTAAGGACTAGTATTTCAGAAGTCAATTTCAAGTTTTCCATACAAGATATGCCACTTTAAATTATGGAAAATTTGCTGTCGATTGATTCTCAAATTCTTTAACAAATTACTTAATGGTTTTAATTATGCACAGAAAATGTCAGGTCCATAATTTCGGGTAAATAAGTTTCAACTTACACGTGTTTAAAAGTTGAATGTGAGTGAGTGAATGTAAATGTTACTAACGCAAGAGCCAGAAGCGGCTATGCTGTGCCAAACAAGATTTAACTGTGGTCTAGGTGTGAAAAAATTGATTGACAATAAGGAGGGTCGAAAACAGAGAAGAATCGCTAGTGTATCCAGGGGACGCATCACCCATGTTTACATTCAAAAGTTGAAATTAGACGTCTGCGGCGTATCTGATGGTATTAGTCTTTTGAGCTTCGCTCAATCAGATCATTAGTTTGAGCAAGTGAAATGATTAATGTAGATCTCGCGGTGACATTTTGGCCTGATACGAGCCCTCAAGTTGTGCTTAAGCGGTGCAAACTCGCCAAACTTTCCTAACTAGGGTAGGATGCACTTGGTGTAAAACATTGTAATGCAAGTACCATTGTTGTGTGGCTCAATAAAATAAAGATATCTGTCCGAGGTAATAAGATCCTATCAACTTTCAATTTGAAATCATTTGGAAAAAAATGAAGATAGCGACATTGAAAGATGCGATTTAGAATAGAACTATGAAAATGATGATGGTCCTTTAAACTTCATATGAGATCAGATTTTGAGCTTTTTAATTAATAACAGTTCCTTTAATTTTTTAAAGTCCTGTCGCGTTACCTTGGTGATCTATGCAATTTACTGTTAGCATAACCGGTCACCTAGCGAATTTCTAAAATTCACTGTTATATTTGCTGTTGACTTAAACTCTGAGCCAAGGAACAGTCCTAGTTGTTCAAAAAAAAACAACAATAGTTTATTAAGTACTACCCTGATCACAATTCTGTGCGATTCCTACTCACGAGTGTCAATTTGATCGCTTACACACTGACACCGAGTCTGACTGACACTGATCGGCTCTGCTCCGAGTCCGATTCTTATCTGAGAGAATGGAGTGAGTGATATCTTACACTCGCCCCTTACAAAACGCCCTCAACAGGTGGACTTTAAACATTGAATATAACAATATTACATAGTTGTCAAATTTTATTCAGTTCTGATATTGATGAGTCAGATTTCGAGAAAAGTAAATGTTGTTTAGTTGAAATTATTAAATTATGTTTGATTATCCAATTGACACATTCCTTTTCATAATACAGCAATTTATGGGGATAAACAAGGGTTGCCGAACCCGTAAAAATAAAGTCTATCAGAAATAAGCACAGTTCGTTTTTGGCACATTGAAGTAAGATTCTTTTTCATTATTTTATTTATATATTACTGTTTATAGTTATGTTGTAAAAGTTATAAAATATTATCAATGATGATTACAACAATATGGAAGGGTAGAACAGAATAAATGAATATTAAGTGCAATGTTTAAAGAATGATTTGCAGCGAAATCACCTATACGGAGATGCCACTTATCCAATGAATTTTGCTTATAGTCAATTACTGTGAGTGCGACATATACACAAGGGCGGCTTATCTACACGGGATTACGGTTCTTAAATTTATTCATTCAGTTCATATTTTATTCATTCTATCGAATAATCGATGGTTGTCTAGAAAGAAGGGTACTTAGCTCCTGAGCTGAAACATAATTTATTTTCAACACACACAAAAAGGCCATACTGCTTTCAAAAACAATTATTTGGAAGTAGAACGCGTGCTCATTTGTCTCAATTCGTTGAAAACTTTTGCTGTACTGCCGAGTGGAAATGAATATCTCGAATCCGAATCCTGCCAGCTACTAGTTGAGGAGTGTATGTAATCCGGTTTCTTCTCGCGAAGAGAAACACTCCGTTGGGGGCCGCGGTAGCCTAGTGGTCAAGGTCGTGGACTAGCGGCCGGCGGTTTTCGCTCATTCGCGGGTTCGATCCTTGGCCGCCAAAGACCCGCCGTGTAGCCGGGGCTGATGCACGTTAAATCTGTTCGGGGCCCAAAGTCCTCCCGTTGGCGTGGTGTGGATGTTAGGAGAGGGGGGTGCCAGCTCAGGTGTCGTCCTCGTCACTTGACCGTGGTTCAAAATTACGAGGTCCGTCGCCAATAGCCCTCGTGTTGCTTCTAGTGCGACGTTAATAAAAACTAAACACTCCGTTCCAGATTTTTAGGAGATAAAAAACTGCTTACTCCGATGATGCCTTGAACCGTACTGATGTGTAAGAGCGGCGGCGCGAGTTAAAAATGTACAAAAAATTCAAACCATTATGGTCCCTATCTTTTGAAATCGCACAAGGATTCTACACATCGAAATTTTACGCCAGAGGAAACAATTAATGCCAAGTGGTATAGAGAAAACCTAAAAAATTTCGGAGGGCGATACAAGAACAATATAAGAGGAGTGAGAGAGTGAATGCGAAGTTTATTGGCGCAAGAGCCAGATGTGGCTATGCTGCGCCAAAAAAGATTTAATTGTGGTCTAGAAGTGAAAAAACTGAAGGAAAAAGACAAATTTATTAACGAAAATAGAAAAGGATCGCTAGGGTAACCCGGGGGGGGGGTGCGTTACCCGTGTTTACCAAAGACAGTAAACCCCCATGGGAAAGAAAAAGATCACTCGGGTGCCTCGAGGTCATGATGAGAATTTTTTGAGGAACGTAAACGAAAAGAGTGTCTATTACATGATAATGCACATCCTCACACAGTTAACACCGCAAAGAAACTCTTGGCCCTTTCCGTTGGGATATTAACCACCCATCTCACAGCCTTGATTTAGTACCTTCAGATTTTCATCTTTTTACCTCTCTGAAGTCATTTATGAGTTGAAAAAGGTTTTCGACCATCGACATGGTCATGGGGCACATCAAACAATGGGTCAAATAGGAAGCAGGACATTTTTTGAGAAAGGTATAAGAAGGCTTATTCTTCTGCTCAAAATATGTTAAGGAATGTGACTGCGTCGAGAAATAATATTTGACGTACGTATATGAATTTCAATATTATCTCTCCGATTTTTAAGAAATCTTACTTTGTGAACAACCCGAATAAAAGGAACGTCGTAAAGGGACAATAATACTAATTCAATGCACCATAAACGGAAAAAGTCACCTTGGAAATATACATGAAAATAATAATTCAGTGCATTAAAACTATATTTGATGGATGAGAAAAATAATTAGTATAAATACTTTAAACCGATAAATATTTTGCAGGGTTCCAAGAAACAGAAAAGAAATAAAAAGTCCATGTTTGGGTAAATACGAGCAGTAGACCACTAAAATAACTAGTGCATCAAAAGCAGCTGAAAAAAAGAAATGACTAAGGGGAAATCGACTTTACCAATGAAAATACAAGAATGCGAGAATAATTTCGGAAGCCTCTACCTATTATTACTAAAAAATTGCGATTGCGCAAAAAATATGTTACGAGTACTCGAACATGATTGATTGTTCAGTCAACGTCCAATGGGAAGCAACACGAGGGCTATTAGCGACGGAACTCGTTACTTCGAACCTCGGTGAAGTGACGAGAGCGACACTTCCCTGTCTACACTTCCACACCACACCAACGGAAGGAATTGAGATCTCGAGCAGACCTACGACTCAATGGAAACAATGTTGGCCACGAGTTCGTAAACTTGACAACTAAAATGCCAACTTAAGATTTAAGTTTTAAATTTCTATTTTAAACATTACTTGTATCTTCATTTAAAAGGAAAGATTTTTTAAAAAAAATTACCTTAATTTTCACAGAAATTACGGTTACACAAGCCAAAGTAAAACGCAACATACCTGCAATAAAGAAAAAAAAAACAAGCGTAAACATTGGAAAAATATAACACAATATAATCTAATACATTATAATATATAAATATAAAATCCACAAACAAATTAACTGGCTGTAAATCAGAACAAAAATCTTATGAAAAAGTAACAAAATAAGCAAAAAAGAGAATAAAGTAAACATATCAAAATTAAAAAGCAAATATTAAAAAAATTTTGTTTGTTGAATTTAAAATTGAAAAACAATACAAATTTCAGCCAATACAAATTTCACGTATCATTGAATATTTCAGTTGAATGAACACTTGGAAAAAAAACGCTAGCGGGAAATTAATTTCATGTTCACTACAAGGCGTATCTTAACGTGGAATCAGGCCTCGAACCCAAGACTCAAAAACGACGGCCTTGACACTGACCACACGATATTCGTGCAACGCTTGGTCTGTTTCGGGAAGATGTGGATACCAGTGTCTGACACGGGCAAGTCGTTAATGTGAGGATATTTTAAGCATTTTGCTCTAAAAATGGATTCAGAGTCATTTCCATAACATTAGATATAGCATTTATAAACTTAATAGATCAAAACTGTTCGCTTCGCAAATTCGGGGGAAATGAATTTCAAAATAGAAACGCGAGTCATTCTCATCGAAAAAAAAAAATTAATACATTATTTATTTATTTATAAAGAGTTGAAAATCATATTTAAGAATATTTGATCGTATTAACTTCACTTGTTGAAAATTAAACAGTTTTATGCAAATTATCACAACATAAAAGTATTCCATTTATTAAAATATAAAAGTATAAATACTATGTCAAATAACCGAGCTATGATATGCTAAATAATATTTCCTTGTATTTTAAAATACTTTCTATTGAAAAACTTTAAAAATTTCTTCCGTTATTATAGTCCACCATATTTTAAGTGGAAATCAAATAAAAGTTTCCGACTATATAAGATACACCTGTTACAAATATTTCAACAATATATAACTGCTATTCTACTTCCAACATAATCAAAATACGAGTATAACTGCTAGTAAATTTGCATCAAGGCATTTTCCAACTTAAATATGCTGTTTTCGAAAATCATGTTTTATAATAGACTAGCTTCGTCGGCCATTTTAAAGATGGTTCGGTTCAGTTTTATTCAGATTAATTTATCACTATAAAAATGGATAACGAACGAGTTGCATCCATTGATAGATTTCTTAATTTTATAGATTGTTTATTAACGACGCACTTGCAGCAACAAAAAGGCAACTGGCAACGGTCTTCGCAATTTAGAACCTCGGTCAAATGATGATTGGTTTGGTTTATTAACATCGCACTAGAAGCAAAACGAGGAATATTGGCGACGGACCTCGTAATTTTGAACCTTGGGCAAGTGACGAGGACGACATCTGAGCTCGGTCAAGAGACTAGAACGACACCCTAGCTGGCCCCCCCCACTCCAGAATTCCTCAACACGTCAATGGAAGTACTTGGAACCTCTAAAAATTTAATATGCATCAATCAATCAAGAATTATCATCATGGTTGGTCTTTGTGGCTTCAGGCCTCGAACTCAAGACTCGACAGAAACAACGCCGGCCGCAAGGCGCGATAATTCGAAAATGAGAACACCTGTGCAGTGCGCCCGAGTTCTTAATTTAATGGGCAATGAGACCATTTATTTCACACACATTGTAAGATCCGTTGCGTGATATTTTCTCTCATGATCTAAAGAAAATGCTTAGAACTTCAAAAGGTTGTCTTTTTATCTGGAAATTAGGATCTACTTTTTCACCTTTCATCACATATAAATTTGCATTCTCATTGTACAGTCAACCATGAACATTTGGAGAACTTTCAAAATCCGAGTCAATGATAATTTCCATTGGCACGCAAGGTTTGCTCTATTACTTATATGGCCGAGAGAGTTTTTTTTCAGTAGTAAATTTTTGTTAATTATTATTTAAGTAATTTGTTGATTCGACTTTTCATATTATTTAACTTATTGTTATTAAAATTTACATTGGAAGAAATTAAGAAATGAAACGATAAAAATCATTTCGTTTCGAAAAATATTGAAACGAAATGAATTCTAATAAAATTTAATTGTCCTGTGCGTTCGCTCTAATATCCTAAATATTGGCTATTTTAAAAATCTCATACAAGGATCGCTCCCAAAGTACCTGTTTTCGACGAAAGATGCCATTGTGAAGACAAGTTGGTGTTACCATTGAGTGCTGCCATCTGTTAAACGACGGCAAAATATATTTGACACCGATTCAATGGTTAGTTTAGACTAATACCATAATTTTGCGTCGAGTTGTCATCATAGATGAAACTATATTCATCATCATTAAAAACCAAGTAATAATCAAAACAATGGAAAAACTTCCGGCGAATTTTCTCTTAAGAAATTGAAGACAGTTCTATCAGATGAAAAAGTTATGATAACGATATTTTGGGTGAGAGAGTATGTGATGGTACCGTTTAAATGGCACAAGGACTAGATGTGGCTATGTTATGCTAAACGAAGGTAAAACTGCGATCTAGACGTTTGGGAAAATGGAAAATGTTAAATAATAATTAAAAGCCAGAAGGAGGATCGAAAATAGAGAAGAATCATTAGGGTATCCCGGGAGCGGGTCACCCGTTTTAATCAAGGGCAGTAAACGCCGGGGGAAAAAAAATCACTAGGGTTCCTCGGGGTCATGATGCCCGTAAACCACTGAGGGCGGCAATATTTAAGAATGTGAAGATCGTCTTACTCGTGGACTTATTGGAAAAAGGAGAAGCTATGAATGAACAATACGACAGAGTTATTCCATTTCATTTCACATCCCTAAAACGGGTACTTTTTGAACCGCTCTCGTATGCGGCTCAACAATTTTTTTAACACGTTCTTTTAATTTATCGATTAAAACTATTTGACATGTTTATCAAATACATGTATGTGTCAACATTTTAAATTGCCTCTATTGCGTTATTAAAATAGCAAAACTTATTTCTTTATATTCTCTAATAAAAGATATTTAATAGAAGTTCATTATTTTCATAATCGAAAGTACTACACTCTCTCGGGAATAACCAGCAGCTTACTTTTTTTAAAAAAAATTACATATCTAAATACAAATTTTAATCAGAGAGAAGTTCTACAAGATGTGTGCTTTTCTAGTTAGTTTCCCCTATTTAAAATACATAAATAAGCTCTCGTGAAACGAAATTAGCTACAGTTGGATAGAGAAAGGTGCAATTAAAATATTTTATCTTTAACGTACATTAGTTATAGCTTAAAACGAGTCATATATTAAGCCTAATATATTAGCATACGATATTGCTCATTTACACATCCAAGATATTTTTGTTCGATGGCTACTCCACAGCACGCTACCTACTAGTTTCTGATTTAGGTTGCAAGCCTTGGCGAGAACAAGCAAGTAAATTGTCAGAACAACTGACGGACGCCCAAAAGGACCCCACCCCTTTAATGATTCGAAAAGTAGCGACTAAAATGGTCACACCCTGTTTTTAAAAAGAGCCCCCACCCCCAAGAGCTTATTAAAAGCATACAAAAAAAAATATTAATGAAACTTCGAAAGGAACAGCTGACTAGATCGAGAGTTGAGAACTGATTACAGGTAGAATGAACTATGAAATATTAGTACGGTGTGATATGAAAGAAATGTGAAGCCTCATTAGCTAAAAAATTATTTTGTAATAGAAGTGAGACTGAAAGGAAAGGAATAATAAATAGCAGTTTTGATATTGGCTCTACAGTTCAATGCCATTAGATGAATGATGTTTATTTCCCTATTTCAAGCAATTATATTTTTACTTTGTAACAAACGTTATCTCCAATGTTTAACACCCTCCTGTAGAGGGCGTCTTGTAAGGGGCGAGTGTAAGATATTATACAACTCCTTCAGTGTCAGTGCGTAAGCGAGCGAGTTGAACCTCTTGAGTATGGATAGTAAATATATAATTGTTGAAAAACAACCAGGTCTGTTCTTTGTCACAGGATTAAAGACAACAGTAATACAGCAGTTAAGAGCGTCACAAGGTGATTAGATATACTAAAAGTAAACTGCATAGATTACAAAGATAACGCTACAAGATTTAAAATAATAATAGAAACTGTTGTTATTAGTTAATCAGTTGTAAGTCTTATCTTGTCTGAAATTTGAAGATAAGTGAAATGTGTGAAAAGAAGCTAAGGAAAGTAAATAACATTCAAAGTATTACTATTAAAAGAAAGCGTGTTTCTATACAAATACGTTTACAGATGCAATTGAATGTTTCTTTACAAAAAATTGCAACAATATTTAATTCTATATAATTTAATTCATCACATCATTTAAACACTAGATGCCCATTTAATACACAAAAATTGTAAAAAAACATTAATAAAAAAAAGGGGGTATTAATTGTTTTGGTGAAAAAATATACTTAAATGCATAAGAACAAAGATCAGTCTTAAATATAATCCTCCCCCACAACTCACGCATTAAATAATTACATTTCAAAATATTGTTTTAATTCGGAAATATTCAGAAATCAAACTTTCAGAATTTTTAGTACAGCACAATAAATAAGAAAAAAAAATATTAAAATTTTCACAGCGTTTTTTATAATTTACATCTTTAAGCTCTAATTACTTCGTTATAGCGAAACATCGCACTACAAAAACAATATTTAAATAAATATTTTAATACATTTTTAGCTAATGGTATGTTAGTACGTATTAATTGATATCATGATATTTTTTAAGCAAATAAATCAATGTTCAAGAGTAAAATGCAGTTTGATGCGTTTTTTTTATGATAAATTACTTACTACTTCTGAAACCGAAAATATTTTTAAACGATACTTTAAAAGTATACAATAAGAGAATAAGATATTAAATATAATAAATTAAAGGTATTCAATGTGCAGGGGGCGAGAACAGAAATTTCGACAAATAATGAATTTTTATCTGAATCGAAGATAAAATTAAATAAAATTAAAAATGAAATGAGTTAAACTTGCACAGATTTAGTAATTTTTTGCCATCATGAATGAATAGAACAAATGTAAGCTGATTCAAATTCCACCAAAGATTGTCCCAAAGAACAATATTGTACTTAAAAAGATCTCAAAATTCATACGAGATGTATACGTGTAGAAAAATGAGGTACAGTCCTCGTACCTTGATTCAAAACTACAAGATTTGATTGATTTATTGTGTATTGAAGTCGCACTTCGAAGCAACATCAGATCTATTGGCAGATTGCCAATACACCTGGCAACCAAAGCTAGACCAAGCTCAATACCAATAGACCGAGCTCAACCAAAGACAGAGCTACAAACCGGCCTCCCGGTTTGTAGCTATTGGTGACGGATACTATAAGTTTGAGCCTCGTTCAAATGACGAGAACAACACCTAATCTGGCACCTCCCTCACAAAATTTTCACACCACACCAATGGAGTTTGGTTTTATTAACGTCGCATTAGAAGCAACACGAGGGCTATTGGCAATGGACCTCGCAATTTTGAACCTCGGTCAAGTGACGAGGACGACATCTGAGCTGACACCACCTTTCCTAACTTCCACACCACGCCATTGGGTGAACCTTGGGTATCGACAGATTTAACGTTCATCAGCTAGGGCTACATGGCGGGTCTCCAGTGACAAAAAGGCTCGAATCCACGATTAAACGAAAGCCGCCGGCCGCGAGTCCGATGCCTTAAACACTAGGCTACCGCGGCAGCCACGCCAATGGGGAGACTTAGGACATCGACATATTTAACGAGTATCAGCCCCGTTACACGTCAAGTCTTCAGTGGCATCAGGCTCGAATCCCCAACTTGTTGGTAACTATGCCGGCCGTGAGCCAGTGACCACTCAAAATTACGAGAATAGTTGTTAATCATCAAACTTGAATCCTGGATTTCATTAGATGATCAATGTTTACACACTTAAATGTTTTCAAACATGCAGTAGCATAAAAAATCTTAACAATTATGAGATAGAATATGTAACTCATGGGGAAAAAAAATCTTTCTTTTACACTCCTTTGTTTGGACTACATGTAACTACAAGGAACATTCAATAAGGCCTTAGAAAATCCAAGAAATGGCGTTCGTAGCATCGAAAATTGTTTGCTTTTAGTAAGCCTGACTCACTAGACAGATGTTTAAGTCTCATTTGCATCTCCCGGTTTCATTTTTATTGTCGATTTAATTAAGAAACGTGTTTATTTAGAAAAATGGAAAGAAGATAGTTTCCAGCGGGGATCAAACACTTATATTTAAAAGGCTTAACACCGAAAGAGATCAAAGCTGAGTTGGATGAAGTTCATGGCACATCTGCTCCTGTTTACAATTGGGACGTCCGTAACAACGTTCATCTTTTGTAAATGCACGTCCACGTTTAAATACAGGGGAAGTGACTGCTCCCGAATGGATTGACAAAATTCTGATTATAGTTTTGAGTTATCGACGAGCCAAAGTGTGCGAAATAATTGAGGACACTGGCATATCGCAAGGTACAGTGTTTTCGATTTTTCAGGAAAAATTGAGTGGGAAAAAAATCCTTGCGAGATGAGCGCCGCGTTTGCTCTCAGAGGAAAATAAATTCAATCGTATGGTTCAACTCTGAGATTATTTTGGCGCTATCCGGACGAGTTTGTGCGTCGATACATAACTGTAAACGAAACGTGGATACACGACAACACTCCAGAGAGAAAGAAAAATCAAAACAGTGGGATTTTGAAGGCAAAGACGGTGAAATTGGCCCGCTAAGGTGATGGTCACGAGTTTTTAGAATGCACGAAGAATCCTTTACACTGATTACTCGGGAAAATGAAAAACAATACCTGGAGAGTATTATGCGTCGTTATTGTACCAGTTGACAGAAGAAATCAAGAAAAAACATTCTTATTTGAAAAAGTAAAATATCTTCTTCCATCGAGACAATATACGGGGTACACCTGAGCAGTTTTGAGGGCCAAAATCACGTAATTAAATTTCGAATTATTAAAACATTCAACGTATTCACCGGATTTGGCACCCAGTGACTTTTTTTTTCATTGTTAAACTTTAAAAAAAAAATATCTTGGCGGACATTGGTTCACGCCATACAAAGAGGTCATCGCCCAAACAGATGGTTATTTTTAGGACCTTCCAAAATCTTACAGATGGCTTGAAAAAAAAATTGAATGAAAAGTGAAAGAATGAATTGGAAA
Source organism: Nephila pilipes (assembly GCA_019974015.1). Lineage (NCBI taxonomy): Eukaryota > Metazoa > Arthropoda > Arachnida > Araneae > Nephilidae > Nephila > Nephila pilipes. The sequence continues at coordinate 132,383 of BMAW01029472.1, read as the reverse complement.
AAAAAAAAAAAAAACATCTACCAAAAATAATTTGTTTTTCTATCTTTTTCTAAGGACTTTTTGAACGACCCAAGTAAGTATTATGTAAAATATAATTAAGCCTTTCTGTCATTTATAAAGCAGCTTACGTTTTATGTGATCCAATCAACAAAGTTTTTTTTCTACCAAAATCAAGCGGATATAGTTAGAAATAGAATGAAACTATTCGTACAGTAAAACTTTGTAAAGTCGGATCAATTGGAAGACAAGATATCGAAAATTGGGATGAACAGGATAATGGGGGGGGGGGAATAAAGTAAGACGTACTTATAGAAAATCATCTGTATACTGAACAAACCGAAATATGATTCATATTTATAATGATGAAGACGTTTGCATTGTGAAAAATAGAAAAGCTTGAAGTTGTTTCATTGGATTTTCCAGTCAGACAAAATATCATTTTATCCCATTTGTCGTTTGTGATAAGTGATACAAGTAAGGCTTTTTGTTGACTCTTCACAGAGAATGTATTTTGCTTTTTTTCTCCAGAATAACTTTAGAAAACATACAAAATCAAATCAAATCAAATTATATCCACCACATCTTTCAAAATCAAAATGCAGCAGTACCTCCCAGTAAAGAACATCCACCGGACCAGACATTAAGTCCCTTAAATAGAGGTGTCCTTTAATAAGAGGTAAATACATGTATAGTAGCATCTCTCAATAAGGGACACACACCGGAAGAGACGTTTGTCTCTTAAAAGAGGTAAATACATATACAGTAGTACAAACCAATAAGGGACATCCACAGGACCAGATGTATTGTCCCTAAAACCCTTAAAAGAGGTAAATATATAAACAGTAGTACCAACCAATAAGGGACACACACCAGATAAGACATTTTGTCTCTTAAAACCCTTAAAAGAGGTAAATATATAAACAGTAGTACAAACCAATAAGGAACATCCACGGGACCAGATGTATTGTCCCTTAAATAGAGAGGTGCCCTTAAATAAGAGGTAAATACATATACTATTCAAATGGACCAGGGCAAATAGAATTGTTCCTTACAATAGGTACTACTGTACTAGTCAGAGGGGAGGGGACGGGACGAATAGAATTGTCCCTTATTCGAAGAGGTCCTTCACAAGAAATGCTACTGTTTTTATAAAACATTTATAAAAATAAAAGCTTTGAAAAATTATTTTACTTTTAAAGTGATTTTTAGAATTTTATACCATAATTACAAAATAAAATAAAGCAAAACAACAAATCTCATCCACGTGTATAAAATGCCTACATAAATGCGATGAAACAAGACAGTGCGGCAAAATACGCACCCTTCGTTACAAGTTCTTAAAAGAAAAAAAAATGATTGAATCTTCATTTTCGCTGGCGGCATCAACCAAAAACTATTGGAACAAAAGAACGTTTAAAACATCGCCTGGAGAAAAGTATTTATCCAACATTCACGCACGAAAGACATGAGCCCGGTAATTATAAGCAAAGACACAACCGGATGCTAGTTTTTAAGCTTGAATGCGTGCGTTAAAGGAATATTAAAGAGTGCTTCCCTCAGAAGAATGCACAAATTAACTGCATTCCTTTTCCAAAATTGTTTTTGTTTTCAACCGTATCGAATAATAGGAGGGGAAGTTTTTCCCCCTTTGCTGAAAAAAATGCGAAGGAGTTTGGAAAGTTTGAAAGATGTTAAATTAAACATTAAATTCAGTTTTTGATGGTTTGAAATTAATGGAGTAAAAGAACAAAACGCAAAATCAAAAATAAGAATTCGTAAATTTAGTTTTGTTCTAAAAAAGAATAACGATTAATAATGAGCTATGATGTGCGATTAAAAAAAAGATTAAAAAAATTCAATGAGAAAAATATTTTAAAATTTAAGAAAAATATAATTGTTTTAGGTATAGTAATCGAAGCGTCAAATATACAAATCAAATTAATGAGATTTTAGAATACTGTAATACCTCCCAATAAGGCACACCCACCGAACCAGACATTTTGCTCCTTAATAAGAGGTAAATACATATTCTATTTAAAGGGGTTGGGACCACCGCAATTGTCCCTTAAATAGGGATGTCCCTTATTCAGTGCTCCTTACAAGAAGTATTATTATATAAAGCTTATTCTTTATTCCATTCAAGAACAAATCTTCAAAAATTCTTATTAATGCAACACAAAAAAAAAAAAAAAAAAAAAAAAATCGAAGATAAAAATCTTATTTTTCATTTAATTTAATACGACAAAACCAATTCATTTCCTTAGCCTTATGAAATTATAACGATCGTTTATTTCTAAATAATGTGGAATATATATATATATATATGATTTAACTTAATTCCTAATTCCTATTAATTTCTCACAATAATAATTTAATTCCCTACATTTGTCCCATCTCTCCCTTAACAGATAGTGTTCATTCTTATTTCCTGATACGATTCCTTTTCCTTTTTAATTTATGCAATCACGCGCTGTTAAAATCTGCAAAGTCAGCATTCTCCCACGGTACAGACTTGTAGGGATGATCCCTACCAGACTTTAGGTCTACTCTTAAGATTCCCTTGAAATCCCTCCATCCAGACACCATGCGGTCTCTGACGTTTATGGTGAAATTTCTGTGATATATATATATATAAAAGAAAAACGTTCTCTTCTTGTCCTCTTGCTGTTATACTCATGCTTTCATAATCTGTATCCAACGGCGTAGTGTAATTTCCGCAGTGTGGAAATGGTCTCTCTCTCTCCGGTAAAATAAAATGGTTCTATGAAACTGAAATTGGCTTCGAGTGTTGTTTTATATAAAAATAAATTAAATAGTAATAATTAGATATAAATTACTTTATATATATATATATATATATATATATATATATATATATATATTGTTCACATAGAAAAATAGACGTGATCACTGATATTTCGATTAATAAGTGAACAACAACGTTGTATTAAATAAAAAGAGAATTATTGTATTCCCTAACCCATCTATGAATCAAAACGCATGGAAGAAAAGATCATAACAGACCCTAAAAAAACTTTCCTCATTCAGACACCTACAGGGGGAAAAAATGCAAAAAAATGGAATGAGGAAAAAGCAAAAGGCAAGTAACAATATCAGCAAACAAAGCGAAGAAAATAACATCCGAACATCAATATATTTCTATTTATGTAATCCCAAGAGTACGCAATCTCCTTTTTTTACACCAACGCTACACTGATGATAAATAAATTTTATTTTAGGAGTCGTAAATTGACTGTGCGAACGTGGAAACACGGCACATGGAGACACACACTTATAAATTAAACATTTCCCTTCAATAAAGAAGCTTCCAGAAAAACTCTTATGAAAAAATAACACTTTTTATAAAGGATAAAGAGGTGTCGGGATGTAAATACGAACAATATTTTTTTAAGTATGGTCAGACGCATATCATCTAGAAGTCAAAGATTTTTATTTAGCATGTATTTAGACGATTATTTGTAAAGTAATAATTAAATACAACACGCATATAAACGAGTTAAGATTGTAACTTCCTACTGATAAAAAATTATGTATAAATAATTTTAAAGGTGTTCAAAAACTGCAAATAAAAATTGTTAATATAAATCTTAATTTTTGTTCGTCTCGCATCACAAGGATATCAAATCTGACTAATTTCAATAATCTATATTACTTACATGTTTAAATACTGAATTTCTACACTTTGAATAGTAAGTTATGAAAAATTCAAACACTTTTTAAAAAAACTAATATGCAATCAAATATCTAAAATAAAAAGTTATGTAAATACTCGCGTTAAATCCTTAGAAATACAACATTGCACATAATGAAGTAACTAAGACAAATTTAAAAATTGTTCCGAGAAGTGCCAAAAGAAACACGAAAGAGATCCAGAAAAAAAAAATGCATCGCATTTCTCTCCTCATTCTCAATATTGTCTCAAAGACGGAATAGGTCTCTTCCTCAATATATTGAGAATGACGCGAAAAATAAATGTTCAACAGACTGTTAAAAAGACAGGTTTATAAACTAAGCAAGATTATAAATCAAAAATACGAGGGGTTGCTCAGTAAGTCCTTGGAAATTAAAAAAGATGGCGCTCACATAATCGAAAATGGTTTGTTTTTTAGTAAGCATCATGTTTTACCCGACAGCTAAGTCTCAGAAACTCGTAACCGTGATCATGACGCTTTTCACACCTCAAAAATTCTTCGTCAAAACTTTTCCAGCTTATGGGATCATCTTCACCTTTTTTGGAAAAGATTCACAGGAAGCCACCCAACGTTTTCATTTTTGCTTGATTTCCGGTGCATAATGATGAATCCAGGGATCGCCAAAGTGTTTTTTTAAGTTGATGTTTCTGTAGCTTCTAACGTTTCCTTCCTTTTCCCCATCCCTCACCTTATTCAAATTCTCACAAAACTTATGTCAAACATTTATTAATTTATTTTTTTTTTGGGGGGGGAATAAAAAATATAACAATGTTCCCATTATTATAGAAGGTTTGTAAGTCGATCATCTAAAATATTGAACCCAACTGGTTAATTTAAGAAATGGTCACACACAAAAATGAGCCAATCGCATACATTTCTGCAAGAATCTTGATTTTTTTCCCTTCCAGTGCAATTTCAGAAAACAAACAAAAACAAACAAAAAAAAATTATATCCATCAAATCAACATATAGTAGTACCTCCCAATAAGAGACATCCACACCCCGGACCAGACATTTTGTCCCTATACAGAGGTGTCCCTTCATTAGAAGTAAATAAATATACTATTCAAATGGACCGGGACAAACAGAATTGTCCCTTTACAAGAAGTATTACAGTATTGTTTTACAAGAAGTATTACTGAATTGGCAATTTTCCTACGGCTTAGACATCCTTTTTTTTTTTTTTTTTTTTTTTTTTTTTTGGAATAGAGAATTTAAAAAATCAATTTTATCCGGTTTAGATTCGAAACGCAAGTTTTAAAACTATCTCAGCTCTATAATTACTACGAACACGAATAATTTTTTTAAAAAGCAAATGACATTAATTGATAGTTTGAATTTTTAATATGATATGCATCAAACCATTTTGTTATATGTTCATTCCTTTATTGTATTTGTTTTCCCTGAGATGAAACTATAATTCAGATAAGTAATTCATGTTGAAGAAAATATTCAAATCATAGATATAATTTTAAGCCTAATGACACGTGGCAATATTGAGAGAACTTGTACTAAAATAAATACAAGTTTAAAGTTTAAATTAATTTGTGTCTCTATCATAAAACTCAGCACACAATTGACAGAAATGAGCAACTTAAAGATTGGTCTGCTATTTCATACAATGTGGTGGATAACATAATAGATTAATTTTAAGTAAATGGTCATCTCTGAAGATCCATAGGACATAATGTCCCAAGCTTTCAAAGCCATTTTCTTATTAATTTTCACCCAATAAAACTATCTAGAAAACTTAAGCATAATCTAACTTTTCTTTTACACCATTATAGTAAAAATAATACAGTTTTCTTCAGCTTCCAGTATCATCACATTGCATCAAAAAAGGTATACTATTTAGTCAGCTTTTCTGTCTTGAAAACGTGAAAATATTTTTCGGCCTCTCTTTACATTTCATATTGTTATCCAATAAACAATCTAAAATATAACAATCGAAAGACTTTATAATCCAGCAGACTTCAGAGACAGTTACTAAGGCCACTATCAAACAGACCTGCTGCACTTTGTGGCAAATTCCAATGTCCAGCAAGACAGAGGCTAGCTTAATTGGATTCCTTACAAGCAATTTTCTCCACAAAGCTAGTGATATCCGATAAAGCAATGGATATTTGGGTTCAAAGGGTGTAAAGGGTGACAGTGACCCAATTTGTAACCATTAGTGACCAGGGGTCGAAGAACTGGATGCAGCCGTTCCCTCTTTAGGGGGATCGATAAGACAACGTGAGGGAGGGACTGGTCAAGCGAGTCTACATGAGTTCTCATTTAACAACCATTAAATTCCTAAGTTGATTTCACACCGAACCTAGTAAATCAGGGATCTAAATTGAGTGGACTTGGAGTTTGTTCAGCTCTTATATAAGAGTTAACACTTCAATGGCCAATACAATATTTTTTTTAAAATTTATTCAGGCTTAAAAGCGAGCAGAAGTAGAAAAATATCAATTTAAATCCAAGAACAATTTAGTATTTAAAGTTATACCAGTTTGATTAAAATGTAATAACGCACATAAAAGAATATAATAATTATTTCTTCGTTATATTTAATTCTTAAGCTAAATAATGGAATTATTCCCAAGAATTTTTTTCCCTCTACTAGAACTATTTAAAGTATTTTAATGCTAGAAATCACACTTATGTTTCCTTTTTATACGATTAATGTATTATTTTTTTTAATTAACTTCCTTTACAATAACAATTCCAAAAACTAATTTATAGAGAATTCATAAAAAAAAGAAAGAAAGAAAGAAAAGAATTATAATAATCTGATTGCACAATATCGTAAACTCGCGACTAGTAAGTCATGAGTTATTGAATTTTGATTTAACTTAAGTTCATTTTGTAGAATTAGAAAAATTACAGCATAAGTGTGTTAAGCTTATTAGGACCTTTAAGTCCATACGTATGTGCGTGGAGATTAAGCGATTAAAAATACGTAAATCTATAGTTTCATAAATCTAAGTTATAGTTTCTTGTCATCTAATATGCAAGGCAGCATGATGATAATGAAGTTTTATTAGCGTAAGAGCCAGATGTGGCCATACTGCGCCAAACAAGTTAAATCTGTGATCTAGACATTAAAACATTGAAAAAAGATTGATAGACAAAAAGGTCATGTGAAAAAGTAAAGTCTATTAGAACATGAGCCAAATATGGCCATGCTGCGCCAAACAAGAATTAATTGTGGTCTAGACGAGAAGAAATTGAGGAAAAGACAAATTGGTTGACAAGAAGGAGGGTCGAAAATAGAGAAGGATCGCTAGGGTATTCCGGGGGAGGGGTCACCCGTGTTTACCACAGACAGTAAACCCCATGGGAAAGAAAAAAATCACTAGGGTACCTCGGGGTCATGATGCCCGTACTTACCTAAAGAAGGCAAATCCCTGAGGTCCCCTGATATAATCCCCAGGGGCAGGGTGCCGGGCTATACTCCCAGACTCTGGGTACCCATTTTAGTCGCCTCTTACGATATGCATGAGCTACAGTGGGACTATTCTGTCATTCCCGGTCACCACACGGGTCTTGTAAGGCAGTAAATAATGCTTGTATGATGGTTCATATCTGTTTTCATCAATACTAAACTTAATTTTCTAAAATATGTTATAACAATAAAAGTTTTATCGTCAAGCTCTTAATGGATTAAAAAAAAATTGAAGTTTCTCCTTCCCCCCTCCCCATAAATAACTGCACTAAGTCATTTAGATGTAATTAGAATCCAAGAAAACACTGAAAATAGAATCAATTTAATTATAATTTTGAAGCCATTTCAATTTTAAGATATATATATATATATATATAAAACGTAACACAAAAACTAAGAAATATATATAAGGTTTAAAACTTGAATTTATTCGAACTAAATATTCTAGTTTAAGTATAATAATGATAAGAAGGGTTAATGTCATGCAGAAATGGCAACTACTTAACATTCCATTCAAATAATAGATACCTGGCTACAATCCCAGAGAGCGATTACAGAGAAACAATTTCCGTCCAACTAATGTTCCTAGAGATGGGCTCATGCCAAACGAAGAGCAAACGGAAATCTTATTAGAGAGTTAAATAAGAATAATATATCCCAAATTGAGTTAGAATTTATGCTGATTTTTCTGTCAAACACGCAAATCCGGTGATATCACGTAAATGCGTGTGGAAAGCTACTTTATCTCACATTCAATTTAATATCGATGTTTTTCAACAAGTTGTGATACAACCAGAAGCTATACCAGAAGGTTTTTATTCTAAACATTAATATAACAATAAGTATTCTCTAAAAAACATCAATTTATCGATTGTTTACTAAACGTCGCACTCAAAAGCCTCATGAAGGCTTTTGAAGACAGATTTTGCAGTTTTGACCACTGTAAGTGATGAGGACGACATTTGACACCTTAGTCTCCTAATTTCCATTTTCCGCCAAAATGAGGACTTTGGCCCAGACATATTTAAAGTGGATCACGACGGATCTTTAGTGGCCTCAGGCCACGAAACAAGGCCGGTCACTCGTCACCATAACACTCGGCTACTGCAGTCGCTCAAAAAACATTAAAAATTATCTATACAGATTAAAAAACGACTATTCCAAAACATACTAACAAGATCAATAATTAATACGATTAACACTTCATTTCTACGCATAAATATAGCAATTAATACCATCAATTAACGAATTTAAATTTCTTTCAATTGCATAAAACGATGACAAAAATGTTTTTATTATAATTAACGAATATTGATTCATTTACTGATACAGAATATTAATTCCAACGAAGAATTTTTCTAATCCACAAAATAATAACATATACACGTGTGTGCGTTTTACATACAACTTTGGCTGAATAATAAATTTTTCAAAAGTTAATCCAACTGAAAAAGTTGGGTATAAATAGCATAACCATATTTTTAAAATGTTATTGATCAAAATGCAGTAAACACTCGTTTATCCGGTACGTTCGGACCACAGCCATGCCGTAGTATCAAATGCCGTAGCGGGTACAAAAATCCCTTCAAATGAAAAAAAAAAATAATGCGACGCAAATATATATTTAATGCGTTTACATACATTCTGACGACGACATAAATATCCGACAAAGTATTTCTTCTAATTTTAACACAATTAAATCGAAACATTGAACATAAATTTAATTACAGAACAAAAGAAAAGTTCGTATAGTACAGTGAGAATTAAAACAAGTTGAGACGAGCTTACTTAACTTCCTCAGACCCAAGGTCAACTTTGAAACATCAATTTTAGAATAATTTGTATCAAACGGTTCTAAATACATGAAAAAATGCTGAAAGATGTAAAAAAAAATTATTTTAATTTTTGAGAAATTAAGAGTCTCCTGGGGGAGATATTGGGACAAAGTGACATCCTAATGTTAATTTAAAATATTTCTTTAATCTTAATTTAATGCGTAATTCATAATTAGCATAATTGAGCATAATGTAAAAATTTAAATCACAAAATATTTCTGTCCGAACTCTTTGCAGAAGATTCCTAATTTCTAAAATTTTATCATTCGTTTTTTTTTTCTCTCTCTTTATCTTAAACTGTTAAATAGTTTCTCAATTTTAAGTTGTTTATTATTGAAAATTCGTGATTTCCAAAAAAAAATGTCAGTGAGTACCGGAGTTATAGTTTTTTCTGCCCAATACATTCGAATTCTGGGAAATTTTAAATTAGACATAATTACAGTGATCACTAATTATGTTTCATTTCGTTTTCTCACAGGTACAGATTCTTTCCTGTATCCTTTAAATATCTATATTTAGTGAATTTAAGTTAGCAATTAAAGAATATCATTCCGAGCTGAAATAAATTCCATAATAATAGATTTTGATAGCCATTGATCCAATGTCTCCTACAGGCGACACTGCGTTCTAAATCAGAAGTGGGAAGATTTGAGTAAGAAATTAATAATGTTATATATAAACAACAAGTTTAAGGAATTCAACAGCGTGTTTTAAATTTTTTTACTACACAAATAATAAAAAATATGAACACTTAGCGATGCGCAAGCGTATAATTTTCTTTCTCTCGTGAAACATCTTTTTCATTTTAACATAAATAAACTACGAATGCAAAATGTTCACTAAAAATCATTTTTTTTTTTGAAGAACTACCATCTATTAATAAGAAAATTAACTAATTGTGGGTACCAATGATGCCTTTTATTTAATTTGGCGGCATTTTTTGAAAGTGTTGTTTAGTGTCTCCAACAGACGACGCTGGGACTGAGAAGGTTAAGTCTCATGCTTACGCTTATTAGTTTTATTAACACTTGCAGAATTCTTCGAGAACTTTGACTATATGTGTGCAATTTTAATATTCTGCAAAGGTGATACGTAACGCACTAGAAAATAATAAACACTGTACTGAAAAGTAAATTGGCAATAACGATATACAGTGGGCGAAAATACGAGTAGCACTCGAGTCGAGATCTGGCGGCTTAAGTCAACAAGTCCCGAATGCACACGAAAAAATCTGATGACGAAATTCTATCTCTATCGGTGCCAGATTTTAGAACGTGCCGAAGGATCGAAAGTCACATTAAAGAAAAGTGTTACTGCATCTTAAAAATCTATAAGCTACGCTTGTTGTTCTAATATTTATTGTCATCTTCGTCATTTGACTGAGATTCAAAATTAAGAGGTATGTTGCCAATAGCCATCGAGATGCTAGAAAGTGTGACATTAATAAACAATTGAGTGAATCTACTTAATATTTGAATGAATGAAATAACTCGTCTGCGTTAACTTTTGAACAGACTTCAAGCTCATTTTAAAGTAGTCTTTTTCTCCACATATTCTTCGCGATTATTCTTGGAGAGGAATATTTTTTTAAAGGAAAAAAAAAAAAAAAAAACTAGGTGTCTGATCCCACGTCTGTTACAAACGACTTGAGTTATACGGACCTCACACCAGCAAAATTTCAGACGACGAAAAAAGGAATTCTTTTTTTTTATGGAATGTCACCGAACAACCAATGCGCTTGCTAATAAGGTTGTCATCGAGTTCGTTGATTATTATAATTGGTTGAAGCATGACGATGACGTAATCAACTGACAACTTGCTAGGTCAAATAAATGAATTTTTTGGCAAGAAAGTTGTTGGCCGTTCTTCAGTCGCTTTTACAAGCCATAGATCTGCCTCTTCTTAGAAATCCCACTTTAGTTTTTAAATTTAAACTAAAGGTTGGAGTTTTGAAAGCGAAGCTAAAGTTTAAGGCTGCCGTCTACTCGCCACTTTGATTTTGTCAGCGTAATGTTAACCTTATGGAATTTCGACTTGAATTCTCACATCTTTAATATTTGATCTATTTGAATGCAATAAAGTGATTCTGAAAGAGCAAAAAAGAACGACGGCTTCTGCGGAATTACTTTTTTCCTCCGATTTTTAAAAATATTTTTGAAGATCTGAAACCCACAAACGTATCATTAAAATAGCTATAAACATATTTGTAAACATCGGAGAGAAAATATAATTCCGCAGAAACCTTCATTATTTTTTGCTTTTTCAAATGCACTTTATTACACTCAAATAGATCAAATAGTAAAAATTTGAGAACGGAAGTCGAAATTCCATAGGATTAACATTAAGCTGACAAAATCAAAATGGCGGGTAGACGGGAGTCTTAAGCCTTTCATTCTTTGTACGCGGATCCTTTAACCTTCGCTGCATGTACGCATGCGTTAAGTGAGGTCCTGAAATGCCAAAATAGAGGTGAAATAAATATGTTGATAAAGGACATTTAATAATTTCTCAATAAATAGAAAGCGGTAATTTCACAATTGTATTTTTTTTTTATTAGATAATTGTTTGATAAAAAACTGAATAACAAATTCATTGACTTTAATAAATTAGTTTTGATGTTATTTAAACAACACTTGTATTTTTGACGTTATTTACGTATTGTTTGGAAACTAAGTTTTAATATTTTGGGAATGGTTAGTGATATATGTCACCCCTAAAACAATGTTCTTTTTTTCAACTGAATAATTCTTTCTATCAAAAAAAAAAAAAAAATGTGAAACAAGCATTAAAATCGCATTTGTGTTATAATGCATACTTTTTCTACCATTACTTTTTTCCGCAATTGAATTCATGAGTTACGAATAAATGAGGAATCCATGACCGATTTAAAAAAAAAGTATATTTCGTCCATAAAAATATTTCGATTAAATTAATTCGAAAAAACTTGATTTCGCACTCCTCAATTTCAGTTATTTATTCAAATTAAATGTTTCGAATTTAATAAAAGTTTATTACATTCACGCTGGCGCTGCAATTCATGTTTCTGTTCCATGGGTGGTTCCATCCACCCATTCTGTTCCATCCACTCTAAGATCGCTTTGCTTTATTGGAATGGGCTGAATTGAAGTGAAAAATTAAATTTTGTCGCAATGATAACTATTACTGTTCTTTTTCCTTACAGCGATTGCTGTCATATAGTTTGGTGTATAGTGTATGTCCACAAAAAAAAAAAAAATAGTAGTAAATTGACCACATTGTAACTTCAATTTGAATTGTTATGTTTATATTGATTTTATTATATAAGTTACATTTATAATAATGGATTAGGGGGAAATAAATCCTACTTTTTTAATTAATAAACGTTGAATTTCTATTATTTCAATTTTCAACTACATGAAAAAAGTTTCTAGTCAGTAAACAAACTAAGCTGTAGGTGGTTCGCGCCATCTGATGAAACATTCAAGTGCGAGCCACCGATGGGTGGAGGAGAGCTAGATGTGGCATGCTGCGCCAAACAAGGTAAATCTGTGAATGAAAAGTTTAAAAATGATAGAAATTGGTTGACAAGATGGAGGTCGAAAATAAAGAAGAATCGCTAGGTATCCCGGAGGCGCGTGACCCGTATTTACCAAAAACAATAGGCCCCATAGGAAGCACTAACGTGAACTTGTAAGAAAGAATACATTAAAAAAAGTCAAGTATATGGAAATAACTGTTTATCACACAAAAATAAAGACACACAATACAATATAATTTATGGCCATATACTATAAATTTGTATAATTATTAGTTTATCTTATAACGAAATGATAGTATCGAAAATTCAATCTTTATACGATTTACAATGTTTAATTATTTATATAATATGAATTATTCGGTATTCGTTATTGTTAAACATGGCATTAGAACCAATAAACATATTACAGAAAAGAGGTCCTTTCACAATAAAAATACGAAGAAGACACTTAAAATGACGCCTTAGTTTCTACATTTTCCACTTATTAGATCCTACTGAATTTAATGTACAACATTTGTATTAAATATAATGATTGTTTGTGAAAACTGAATCTACGATTTACATACTCAAATTTATGATTCAACCATCCGAGCATTCGGCGTCAATTTTATACGAGTAGATTAATAACATAGAAATAATTTACTTTAATAACACCATTCAAGCGTCCTTCTGACAAACAAAACTGCCCCGAAAATATTTTAAGCGGTGCGAATGCACAAGATCCCGTGCAGCCCACGGATTTGGCAAAATCAAAATGGTTTAAAATTCTTTTCTTTCTGGTTTTAATCCGAATATATATTGTGACACCTTGCAAGAAGATATTGATTAATCTAATGGAATAAAAATTTGACGTCAAATTTTGCCTTCCAAGGGACCCCTACATTAAACATTGTAATTTTTATCTAAGAAGTTAGATATTTGATTTGTATCCAAATTTTGTTCCTGTTCTTGAAATTTTATTCACTTTACTGAAAATCGTCACATCTGCAGAAAGATCTTTCTCAAAACTGAAAAATAATAAAAAATTACCTGAAATCTAGTGATGGGCCAAGAACCATTTACCTTCTTAGTTATTTCATCTATCGAATCCTCATGAACAAAAAAATATATAATAATAAATTATGATATAATCAACGAATTTAGCATAAAATAGGCCAGAAAATGGAACAAAAATCCTATCTAGTAAATTTATTTAGATCACATGCCAAATTGTATTTTAACAATCATTTTGTTACTTAATATATTGATGATTTTTCGAGTGATAGAAATGTACATTTTATAAAGAAATTAAAATATTTAAAATTTTCAAATATTCCTTACTATACCAATTTGTGTAAGGTAATAAACTGCTTATACACATAAAATGAAATAAATTTTATTATTATACGAAATTTGCTTAAATGCTTCACATGTTAACTTTTCTCCCATTTGTTATGACCAGTTTTGCTGACAAAAAGTTGTCAACAATACAGTTGAAAAAAAAATATGTTTTAAAAATCATTGTGAGAGTTACATTATACAGATTCTGCGAATACTTTTCGTTTGGAATTCCACGCCGCTGACATTACAACAGGAATCCTATTTCTTCCGTACACAAAACAAATCACTCACAAAAAAGGGGCATCGGACTCGAACGTAAACTATCCATAAACAGGAAACCCATTTCTATTCGGGAACTAATAAAAAAAAAAGCGACAAACCAATGAATTCGCCGATGTCCTTTTTTTCCACGAAAAAGACAAAATAAAAAAAGATGCAAGTCTCTTTTCCTCTTTGTACAGAAAAGTATGCAAGACCACTCTCTCCACCGACCAATACCTCTCAAAAACAAAATAATAAAAACCAGAGAAAGGGAATTCACTATCATTCCGATGCTCATTGCTCAATTTCGTATAAACAGTTCTTGGAGAAGAGCAGGAAAAGAGAGGGAAGAAAATAGAATAATCGAATGTGTTGGAAGGAAGAAAGGTTATGACACTTTGACCATTGCACAATCAAACCATCTCCCACCCAAATCTTCACTACAAGAAGGCCTCTACCCTCAAGGCCGAAAATGAAAATAATAATAAAAGCTCTGTGGAAGACATGGTGGAGAAATAATAAATAAAAAGACAAAAGGGTGCCTTCGCCTATTTGTAGTAATAGAAAGACGTCTCTCTGGTAAAAGGGGCAGCGAGGGAAAAAAATCAATATTCGTCCTCGCGTCTCTTGAAGCCAGGCTGCCTGCCTAAATGTCTGTCTGTTCTCTTTTTCTTTCTAGGTCCAGATGGCGAAAGGGAATTGCCCTGGTCTGGAGATGCGCCAGTACTTATTTTGGGGTGGTCGCTGCTAATTATTATAACTGAAAGGTAACGGGTAAAGAGCTGGCGTCTAGACAATGAATCTCTGTTGGGTAATACTTCATGTTTCCATTTCGGCTGGCTAGGTTTTTGTGGGAGTAATTTTCCACTAATGGGTGTTTCTTCTTAACGCTACCAAAATAATATAAGTTTCAAAAATGTTGGCTAAACTCATAAAAAATATATCACCTAAAAGTAATGTTTGGTTATTGCTAATTACAACTGAAAAGGGGTAGTGTAATGCCTTAAATCCATACAATTCAGCTCTTCTTATGTATGAATAAGGTAAAACATTATTTAGCAATTCCGCGATAAACACTGGTTCGATATATGGTGGTAATACTCGAAGCACATACATAGCTTTTAGTTTCTTACCGTTCGCCATGTTTCTTATTAGTTTTATAATATTTAATTTATTAAGTGAATGCATATCAAAATAACTGAACAGAGAATAAAAATAGATTGTTTACAGTTACTTAGTAATACTTTTGAACATGCGGATGTCAATATGTATGGTGCACAATACTATAGGAGTGCAATATACGTACACAGTATGCTAAACATAGGCATGTATTCATGAAATAGAATATAGGCGGTAGAGCTAACCTAATTTACAAGCACATACATAGCTTTATTCGCATTGCAAAAATAAATTAACGAAAATTCTTCTATTACGGTAAGAAGAGCTAGCCCCTTCATCACAAAAATGCATTTTAAATTTCCGAGTGTATGTTTGAGTTACGTAACACATTATATTATGTAAATTAATATCAAATAACTTACAATTAAAATAAAATCTATTCATTTTTGAACGAGTGTTATTCGTTTCCTGTTTACTATGTATTGAAATGATCTCATTAAAAGAAGCTTCATTTAGCATTTGATCCTTTATGAACACATCCTATTGACTGAATGATTCATTATTAACGTAACATTTAAAAGTAAAACAAGAACTATTGGTGACGGTTTACGTAATTTGAAGTCTCGTTCAAATGTCGAGGACGACACCTCGCTCGCCAAATATCTACAAAACGCCAAAGGACGTGAATGAATAAGTAATAGAGATATTTAATGGCGCTAGAAACAAGTATGGCAATGCTGTACGAAACAATGTGCATCTATGATAAAGACGCTTGAAAAAATGGGGGAGGGGAATAAAAATTGAAGGAATAAGAGAAGGATTCCCAGGGTACTGGGGGCGCGTCCTCCGTGTTTACCAAAGATAGTAAATCCCAAAACATCACTAGGGTTTCTCGGAATCATGATATCGTAAGCAAAGTATACTCCTGAAAAGATGCACCAATGAATGCCTCAACAGAAAATCTAGCTACTGATTGTTTATTAAACCTTTCGGGACGGCACGCCTTGACGTAGGACGTTCCCTGGGGATGGAAGAGGATCGAATTGAACTGTCACATGGGCCGGGGTTTTTGCGTTGTTAAGCTTAACTTTTAAAAAAGAATCACAAAAAAAAAGTTTTCGTCACAATATTATAATTTTTAGTAAACTTTTAGATTATTAATTAAGCTGGAATATACTTTAAAATTAACATTTTTAATGATCTCTTTTCTTTAATTTATAGAAAAATGTATATTAAGAGGTGCTTACTCAGTGAAATAATTTTCAGAAGCGCTACGGAAATTATTTCGAAGTTTTATTCACAAAAATTTCAATAAAGTTAAAATTCTTATATTATATTATATATATATATATATATATATATATATATATATATATATATATAT